>WNWK01033426.1:0-21162 GCA_009830355.1 Cherax destructor | reverse complement strand
TATAAAGGTTGATGTCCACAGCCTAGCAAAGACTGGAATGGGAGAACAGTTGCCACGAGTTTCATCAAAATAAGCTATTGATTTCTTAAATTTTTCCCCTCCTGCCTCTGAAAACCATCATCGTCTCCAGGGTCACGTAAAATATAAAGCTCTGCGGGCACTAAACCTTGTTGAAAATGAAAATTGATGATTCAGAAATGCAACAGTTAATATATATTGTTGAAAATTTCGAACGCCGTAGGCTTCCATCGGTCAAATGCATTGTATTTGACGGGGAACCCTTCACTGCGACGCGAAACATTTACAATAACGATACCCAATGTTGCATATATGGTTTTGAGTTCCAGCTCCTGGAACCTCCTGGAGCTCTTGAGAGGGTTTATATTCTAGGTCTCGAGGAAGATGAGCTGTAACTGTGTCTTTTAAGATTTTGAGGACAGCACTCGGTTTTTGGTGCGCTGAGGCACAGGCGTCTGAGGTTTATGGCCATTCGGGTCCCGGAGCGATACGAGAGAGGCGGTGGCTGAGGCAGAGGTTGTAAAGAGTGGTATACAATAAGACAATATAAATTAAGAACATGTAAATC
Organism: Cherax destructor; assembly: GCA_009830355.1. Taxonomy (NCBI): domain Eukaryota; kingdom Metazoa; phylum Arthropoda; class Malacostraca; order Decapoda; family Parastacidae; genus Cherax; species Cherax destructor. Next base: position 20,576 of record WNWK01033426.1, on the reverse strand, counting down.
TGGGATCTTTATAGAATTTTTCCAGTGGTTTATAAATACAAAATTAGACATATATGAAGAGAAAACCATATACAAAAGATGAGGTAATCAGTCAATCGGCCTTGGAGTTGGCTTACCTTTACTTCATAATTCCAGACCTACGGTGTTGAATACACCAACTCCAAGGACTGATTACCTCATCTTTGTATATAGTTCTACTCTTCATATTATGTCCTAGAATTTTGTATTGATAAAGCCACTGGATGGCGAAACGTCTACTATAAAGATACCCAGATGTTGCACATGAGGCAGAGGTTGTAGTTAGTTGAAGGAGAGGTTGTGGTTGAATGAGGAATGGTGGTTGAATTAGAGGGAAGGTTGATGGAGAGGTGGGGGATGAGAGAGAGGTGTTGGTACGGGGACAAATTAAGGGTATAAGAACATAAGAACATAAGAAAGAAGGAACACTGCAGCAGGCCTACTGGCCCATTCGAGGCAGGTCCAACTCTCCAACAGGCTTAAGCCAATGCCTCGACCCAACCAGGTCAGGTTACATTCACTTAAGGAAGGAGCACGGTATCTTACCTAGTGGCACAAGCTAGTCAGGACCAACTCACACCCACCCGCACCCACTCATATATTTATCTAGCCGACCACCTGGATTTAACCCTCCCCAGGTAAACTCCAGGTAGTCAGGTCACTTCCACTTAGGGAATTAGTACGGCATCTGACCTAGTAGCACAAGCTAGTCAGGTCCAACTCACACCCATCCACACCCACTCATGTATTTATCTAACCTATTTTTAAACTACACAACGTCCCAGCCCCTATGACGGTACTCGGAGTTTGTTCCACTCATCCACAACTCTATTACCAAACCAGTGCTTTCCTATGTCCTTCCTGAATCCGAACTTTTCCAACTTGAAACCATTGCTGCGAGTCCTGTCTTGGCTGGATATTTTCAGCACGCTATTTACATCCCCTTTATTTATTCCTGTTTTCCATTTATACACCTCAATCATATCCCCCTAATTCTACGCCTTTCTAGAGAGTGCAGAGGGAAGATTTCTGATACATGGGATCAACTTTGTCATCCTCCTCTGTACGTTTTCCAGTGCATTATATCCATTCTGTAATACGGTGACCAGAACTGTGCAGCATAATCTAAATGAGGCCTAACAAAGATATATAAAGTTGAAGAACAACCTGAGGATTTCTATTATTTATACTTCTTGATATGAAGCCAAGGATTCTGTTAGCTTTATTGCGAACACTTATGCACTGTTATCTTGGTTTCAGATTACTACTAACCAGAACTCCTAAATCCTTCTCGCAATCACAAGTATTAAGATCTACATTATTCAGTTTATATGTGGTATGGTTATTGTCCTGCCCAACATTTAGAACTTTGCATTTGTTTACATTAAACTGCATCTGCCACTTCTCCGACCACTGCATCAGTCTATTCAAATCATCCTGGAGTGCTCTAATGTCCTCATTAGAATGAATTGGACGGCCTATTTTGGTGTCATCAGAAATTTTCTTATGTTGCTATTTATTCCCTCATCTATGTCGTTTATGTTAATTGTAAACAACAGGGGCCCAAACTGACCCCTGTGGAACACCGCTTGAGACGTGCCCCCATTCTGATTTCTCTCCATTTATGCAAACTCTCTGCCGCCTATTTGTCAACCATGCCTCTACCCAGGAAAAAATTTCTCCTGCTATTCCGTGTGCCTTAAGTTTCCTCAGTAGCCTCTGATGTGGAACTCTATCAAAAGCCTTACTGAAGTCCATATACACAATATCATATTCATTACCATGATCTACCTCCTCAAACACCTTAGTGAAAAAGTTAGTAAATTGAAGACAGGAACGCCCCATAGTAAAACCGTGTTGAGATTCATTAATCAATTTATGGAAGAAAAAGCGGTTGTTTTTTGGTGCTGGTAGTGGTAATGGTGGTCGTAATGGCAGTGGTAATTGTGGTGATGCTGCTGGTGGTAGTGGTACTAGTTGTGGAACAATACACAAATAACCCGCGGGTTATTTGTGTATTGTTCCAGTCACAGTATTGTGCTTTTTTGTTCTTCAGTTGTGTGTAGTTGGAGGGACGGAGGTAGAGGATAGTGGAGGTGATACCCAGAGTAACAGACGTTAAGAGTTTATTGGCACTAAAAGCAAAACAATGTGATAACCTTCGGAAGGTTGAAAATTCTGCAGCAGCGGTTATATGAATGACGATGTACGGTGAGTTGTGGCTACATCAACCAGCTCTCCACTCTTATAGTAATCCTGACGCTGATTACAGAAACACACACACACACACACGCACATACGCACACACACATTCACACACACACATTCATACACACACATATTCATACACACACACACACCAAGTAGCGGTCAGTGAAGAGGCGGGACCAGGAGCTGAGTCTCGACCCTGCAACCATAAATAGGTGAGTACACACACACACACACACACTCAAAAGGAATGTTGATGAGGCTCATCTCACTGTCTTCAAAGGTTCATCGGGAACACACACATAGCTTAATCATTGTTTGATATAAAGAAACGCGATGCTTGGGGAATTTAAGCTATGTCTCAGTGTTCTGTGAAGTTGTATACCTCAATCTGTATGTCATTTTCTAGAGAAGAAAAAAATATTCTGATAAATGTCTTTGTACTTCCAATTAAATATAAAGTATAAGCTCTGCAGCTCATCTTGAGCCTGTCTTATATCTTTGAAGGTTTGACTACCACTGCTGCCCCTACGACTACTCTCCTTGTTCTCCTGGGTCCTTTGTCTTCTATACTTCTTCCATTCTCCAGCACACTTGTTTTTGGCCTCTACACCTTTGGGGAACCAAGGCCTCGTCCTGGCCTTCTCAGTACACTTAACACCACTACTGGTACTACACTTAACACCACTACTGGTACTACACTTAACACCACTACTGTTACTACACTTAACACCACTACTGTTACTACACTAACACCACTACTGTTACTACACTTAACACCACTACTGTTACTACACTTAACACCACTACTGTTACTACACTTAACACCACTACTGTTACTACACTTAACACCACTACTGTTACTACACTTAAACCACTACTGTTACTACACTTAACACCACTACTGCCACCACTATTCTCACCACTATTATCCCCACTATTATCCCCACTATTATTATCACTCTATTATCCCCACTATTTTTAGTGGGTATAATATTGTTTAATACATCAGTAAGCAGTGGACTAAAAGTATAAAGTCCTGGAGGCAAGTTCACACATTTTTCACACAAAATATATATTTAAGTATACTTATAGTGCATAGACTGACTTTAAGAGGATAAAATCTAATCTGCATTTGTGAAAAAATATTTCACTAAAATATCACAATGGAGACTTTGGCTCCAGAAGTTTATTATTTGTGGGTTCCAGAACATAAAGTTCTGGGTTCAGGATCCTATGGAGACGTCGTTCTCATCAACTGGCAAGGTCAACCAGCCGCTCTTAAAAGAGCCAAATTAAGCAGTAATTATGAATCACTTTAACGTGAAACAAATATTCTGACTTGTCTTGATGGAAGGGGTGGCTCTCCAAAAGTGTTTGGTATGTCTTAGGATCCACCTGCCTTGCTCATAAACGTGACCGTCTTACCCATATCATCCCTCGTGAAAATAACCAGACAGATAAACAAAGGCGGTGCAAATATCAACGTATTCCCAGGACGCACATCAGTCGTTGTGATTAAGTTGATCTTGAAACTTACAACGCTGATTGTCTTCGAGGTCAAAAACTTCTTCCCAGGAAAAAGATATTCCAGCGTCCATATTGAACCCAACGCTGAAACATTCAACCAATAATTTCTGAGGAGCACATATGTTGTTGGGATCAAACTGATCATTAAAATAACTAAAATTATCTTCGAGGATAACTTCTAATCGGTGAAGTGTTAACCCATACTGAAGTCAGTTTTAGCATGAATGAGAAACGTCATAATTTAACGCCAGCTATAAAATACCAAAATTTACGAACTATAATGTGCATTTATACATTATTTTGTTTATAGGTTTAGTGCTTAAATTTATATATGGAAGAACAATGTCGGCTGTTAGATGGGGACAAAGAATAGAGCACTTTTAAATATCTTAGTGTAATATAATTATTTCCTCTGTAACTTGTATATAATTCTTTTTCTGTTAAGTGTAGTGATAACATAAAGCTTAAACGAGTTTTACGATATGCCATGGGGTGACAGAGATCGATTATTATTATTATTATTATTATTATTATTATTATTATTATTATTATTATTATTATTATTATTATTATTATTATTATTATTATTATTATTCACGTAAAATGTGTGGGCTAGTTAGCGTCAAAAGTCTCTCTGAAGAATTAGGCACGTATAAAAACTTGCTATCTTTAGAGCCAGTTGTATCCAGAAACAATAGTATGGGCACGGTAAGTGATACTAGGCAGGTATCTCCAGAACGATAGCACGGGTGCGGTAACAGTGATAACAGCCAAGTATATCCAGAACGATAGCACGGGTGCGGTAACAGTGATAACAGCCAAGTATCTCCAGAACGATAGCACGGGTGCGGTAACAGTGATAACAGCCAGGCCTCACTACAGTGTGAGTAGCCTCGATAATAAAGGCAAGGAAGACAGAAACGTTTTAATGATTTTGTAGTAACAAGCTAAATACACCAGGCAGGTGTGTATATAGTAGAGGAAGTAGATTCAATGATTCCACATGTCTACACCAGTTTCTTTGCTTAAGTTTCTCTGATTGTTTTTATTAATTTCTAGATACTGATTTCATAAATGATACTCATATTTATTTGTCACGTTCAGCTTTTGTCCAGTCGCCTACAAAGCAGTGTTGTCACACGCCCTTGTTATACAGCAGGTCTTAACGTTAATATGGGTAGGGAAAAGAGGTAAACAGCTCACAGGACACTTGTGGCTTAAAGTTGTCAGTTAGCGTGATGGTCCTACACTGTATGGACGTGTATTGTAGTTGTGTGTTTTTTTTATAGGTGTTTACTGTGTATAGTTTCAGAGTAGAGCTGAGGCAGGTAGTGGAGGTGGAAGCTGAGGCAGGTAGTGGAGGTGGAAGCTGAGGCAGGTAGTGGAGGTGGAAGCTGTGTCCAGACATTGCTTGGTATACCGTGTTAGTTAAAAGTTGAGGTATATAATACCTGAAGTGTTGAGATGCAGGTGTTTATTAGAATGTTACCACAGTGGTGTTGGTGGGGTATGGTGTTGTGCAAGTGGTGGTGGTGAATTCGGTGGGGGATAATGATGGTGGTGATGAATTCAGTGGGGTTTGGTGTTGGCGTTAAGGGTGATTTTGATAGTGAAGGTGGTTGTGGTAGTTGGTGAAATAGTAGGTAGAGGTGGCAGTGGGTAGGAGTGGTGGTGGTGGTAGGAATAGTGGTGACAATTATGATAACATTAGTAGAATAGTGGTGGTGGAAGTAGTAGTGGTAGTATTGTTCGTGATAGTAGTAGTAGTGGCGGTCGTAGTGATTTGTGGTGATAGTAGTAGTTTGTGAAATCAATGATGGTGGTTTGTGGTTGTAGTAGTTGTAACAGTAATTTTAAGTTAGCTTCTAATTCTACATAATCAACTGAATCATCACACAGGCATTAATGACTGGTGGTAACAAGAGCCTGCTTTCTGGGTAGGCTGACCGCGTATTTACCTAACGTAGCCATGGTGACTTATGAGTCAGCAAAGACTATCGTTATTGTGCGGTGATAAACGATTAAATGTAGCTGGCAGTTTTATGAGTTAGTCGACTATTTAGTTAGTGTCGGTCATTGTGGATGCACAATTAAGTACTTGGTCTCCCTAGATAGATGTGTACTGACCCATTGTTACCTTCACCAGCTGCAAGTACTGTATGTTACCTTCACCAGCTGCAAGCTAGCAACATGTATGTTACCTTCACCAGCTGCAAGTACTGTATGTTACCTTCACCAGCTGCAAGTACTGTATGTTACCTTCACCAGCTGCAAGTACTGTATGTTACCTTCACCAGCTGCAAGTACTGTATGTTACCTTCACCAGCTGCAAGTACTGTATGTTACCTTCACCAGCTGCAAGTACTGTATGTTACCTTCACCAGCTGCAAGTACTGTATGTTACCTTCACCAGCTGCAAGTACTGTATGTTACCTTCACCAGCTGCAAGTACTGTATGTTACCTTCACCAGCTGCAAGTACTGTATGTTACCTTCACCAGCTGCAAGTACTGTATGTTACCTTCACCAGCTGCAAGTACTGTATGTTACCTTCACCAGCTGCAAGTACTGTATGTTACCTTCACCAGCTGCAAGTACTGTATGTTACCTTCACCAGCTGCAAGTACTGTATGTTACCTTCACCAGCTGCAAGTACTGTATGTTACCTTCACCAGCTGCAAGTACTGTATGTTACCTTCACCAGCTGCAAGTACTGTATGTTACCTTCACCAGCGCAAGTACTGTATGTTACCTTCACCAGCTGCAAGTACTGTATGTTACCTTCACCAGCTGCAAGTACTGTATGTTACCTTCACCAGCTGCAAGTACTGTATGTTACCTTCACCAGCTGCAAGTACTGTATGTTACCTTCACCAGCTGCAAGTACTGTATGTTACCTTCACCAGCTGCAAGTACTGTATGTTACCTTCACCAGCTGCAAGTACTGTATGTTACCTTCACCAGCTGCAAGTACTGTATGTTACCTTCACCAGCTGCAAGTACTGTATGTTACCTTCACAGCTGCAAGTACTGTATGTTACCTTCACCAGCTGCAAGTACTGTATGTTACCTTCACCAGCTGCAAGTACTGTATGTTACCTTCACCAGCTGCAAGTACTGTATGTTACCTTCACCAGCTGCAAGTACTGTATGTTACCTTCACCAGCTGCAAGTACTGTATGTTACCTTCACCAGCTGCAAGTACTGTATGTTACCTTCACCAGCTGCAAGTACTGTATGTTACCTTCACCAGCTGCAAGTACTGTATGTTACCTTCACCAGCTGCAAGTACTGTATGTTACCTTCACCAGCTGCAAGTACTGTATGTTACCTTCACCAGCTGCAAGTACTGTATGTTACCTTCACCAGCTGCAAGTACTGTATGTTACCTTCACCAGCTGCAAGTACTGTATGTTACCTTCACCAGCTGCAAGTACTGTATGTTACCTTCACCAGCTGCAAGTACTGTATGTTACCTTCACCAGCTGCAAGTACTGTATGTTACCTCACCAGCTGCAAGTACTGTATGTTACCTTCACCAGCTGCAAGTACTGTATGTTACCTTCACCAGCTGCAAGTACTGTATGTTACCTTCACCAGCTGCAAGTACTGTATGTTACCTTCACCAGCTGCAAGTACTGTATGTTACCTTCACCAGCTGCAAGTACTGTATGTTACCTTCACCAGCTGCAAGTACTGTATGTTACCTTCACCAGCTGCAAGTACTGTATGTTACCTTCACCAGCGCAAGTACTGTATGTTACCTTCACCAGCTGCAAGTACTGTATGTTACCTTCACCAGCTGCAAGTACTGTATGTTACCTTCACCAGCTGCAAGTACTGTATGTTACCTTCACCAGCTGCAAGTACTGTATGTTACCTTCACCAGCTGCAAGTACTGTATGTTACCTTCACCAGCTGCAAGTACTGTATGTTACCTTCACCAGCTGCAAGTACTGTATGTTACCTTCACCAGCTGCAAGTACTGTATGTTACCTTCACCAGCTGCAAGTACTGTATGTTACCTTCACCAGCTGCAAGTACTGTATGTTACCTTCACCAGCTGCAAGTACTGTATGTTACCTTCACCAGCTGCAAGTACTGTATGTTACCTTCACCAGCTGCAAGTACTGTATGTTACCTTCACCAGCTGCAAGTACTGTATGTTACCTTCACCAGCTGCAAGTACTGTATGTTACCTTCACCAGCTGCAAGTACTGTATGTTACCTTCACCAGCTGCAAGTACTGTAGACAAACTCTGGTTTAATCTTGAAACAAACACACACACACACACACACACACACACACACACACACACTCTCACACACACACACACACACACACACACACACACACATAGTACACATACACACACATAGTACACATACACACATATATATATAGAAGAGTTACAAGTGGAGAGGGTAACAGGAGCAGGATGGGGGGACTACACAGGTATGAGGAACTTCCTGCAGGAGGTTCAGTGGGACAGAGAATTGGTAGGAAAGTCAGTAAACGAAATGATGGACTACGTAACAACAAAATTCAAGGAGGCAGAGGAAAGGTTTGTTCCCAAGGGCAACAGAGGTAATGGGAAGACCAGAAAGAGCCTTTGGTTTACCCAGAGGTGTAGGGAGGCAAAAACAAAATGCACTAAGGAATGGAAAAATAACAGAAGACAAAAGACCCAGGAAAATAAAGAGATCATTCGAAGAGCCAGAAACGAGTATGCACAGATAAGGAGGGAGGCCCAGAGACAGTACGACAACGACACAGTACGACAACGACATAGCATCGAAAGTCAAGTCTGACCCGAATCTGTTGTATAGCCACATCAGGAGGAAGACAACAGTCAAGGACCTGGTAATCAGGCTGAGGAAAGAAGGTGGGGAGTTCACAAGAAACGACCAAGAAGTATGTGAGGAGCTCAACATGTATTTACAGTGGAGACCGGACATCACTGCCTGGGTCCGTAGAGAGCGAGCAGAGACGCTGTGTGTTCCACTAACCACAATTCTCAGTACATCCATTAAAACTGGGCAACTACCTTAGGTATGGAAGACGGCAAATGTAGTCGCCATTTTTAAGAAAGGAGACAGACACGAGGCACTAAACTATGGACCAGTGTCTCTGACGTGTATAGTATGCAAAGTCATGGAGACGATTATCAGGAGGAGAGTGGTGGAGCACCTGGAACGGAACAAGCTTATTAACGACAACAAGCACGGATTCAAGGAAGGCAAATCCTGTGTCACAAACCTTCTGGAGTTTTATGACAAGGTAACGGAAGTAAGACACGAGAGAGAGGGGTGGGTTGATTGCATTTTCTTGGACTGTAAGAAAGCCTTCAACACAGTTCCTCACAAGAGATTAGTGCAGAAGCTAGAGAATCAGGCACGTATAAGAGGAAGGGCGCTGCAATGGATCAGAGAATACCTCACAGGGAGGCAACAACGAGTCATGGTACGTGACAAGGTATCACAGTGGGCGCCTGTGACGAGCGGGGTTCCACAGGGGTCAGTCCTAGGACCAGTTCTATTTTTGGTATATGTGAATGACATGACGGAAGAGATAGACTCACAAGTGTCCCTGTTTGCAGATGTGATGTTAATGAGAATTAAATCAGATGAGGACCAGGTAGGACTACAAAGAGACCTAGCCAGCAACTGGCTCCTCGAATTTAACCCCGCCAAATGCAAAGTCATGAAGATCGGGGAAGGGCAAAGAAGACCGCAGACAGAGTATAGACTAGGTGGCCAAACACTGCAAACCTCACTCGAGGAAAAGGATCTTAGGGTGAGTATAATACCGAGCACATCTCGTGAAGCGCATATCAACCTGATAACTGCAGCAGCATATGGGCGCCAGGCAAACCTGAGTATAGCGATCCGATACCTCAGTAAGGAATCGTTCAAGACCGTACACTGTGTACGTCAGTCCCATACTGGAGTATGCAGCAACATTTTGGAACCCACACCTGGTCAAGCAAGTCATGAAATTAGAGAAAGTGCAAAGGTTTGCAACAAGGCTAGTTCCAGAAGGGGAATGTCCTACGAAGAAAGGTTAAGGGAAATTGGCCTGACGACACTGGAGGACAGGAGGGTTAGGGAAGACATGATAACGACATACAAAATACTGCGAAGAATTGACAAGGTGGACAGAGACAGGATGTTCCAGAGATGGGACACAGAAACAAGGGGTCACAATTGGAAGTTGAAGACTCATATGAGTCAAAGAGATGTTAGGAAGTATTTCTTTAGTCAGAGAGTTGTCAGGAAGTGGAATAGTCTGGCAAGTGATGTGGAGGCAGGAACCATACATAGATTTAAGACGAAGTATGATAAAGCTCATGGAGCAGGGAGAGAGAAGACCTAGTAGCGATCAGTGAAGAGGCAGGGCCAGGAGGTATATCTCGACCCCTGCAACCACAAATAGGCGAGTACAAATAGATGAGTACATATAAAAACACACACACACACATTCCCCTATGGCATGGTGGCTAAAGCTCTCGCTTCACGCACGGAGGGCCCGGGTTCAATTCCCGGCGGGGCCGAAACATTTCGAAGTGTTTCCTTACACAAACACACACACACACACACACACACACACGCGCGCGGTAAAGTGCAGGGGAACAAGGCTCCCAGAATCTTAGTGATTTTAGGGCGTGTTTTAGCTCTTAGCAGAAGACAGTGATAGTGTATGTGTCAGTAAACAACCAATCAAGTGACATAAGGTCTTAAAAAGTGAAATAGGCGAGAGGAAGACTCAACTATTAGGAAATTGAAAGTGCAAAGCCGGTTTGAGGCCTACAAGGCACTGCTGCAGACAGCTTGAGAGTCAACCGACAAGGACAAGTAAACCCAAAGTCAGAAATTCAAGTGAAAGTCATGCTGGTTAGTGAGTGATCTGTGAGGTAACATATAACAAGTGCCATAACATAACAAGCAATAGGAAGGAAATAGAAAAAAAATAAGCGTAGTGAACGTTGGCAGTAGGCCTACAGGAAGTGTTACTGCCATACTCAGTCTGTGTCTTATATAAGGAAAGAAGTGAAGTACCAGTTAAATGCAAACACTTGAGGGGTGCCTGGAGAATATATATATACATATACATAAGATCAGTGTAACTGATCACAGGAGCAAAGTGATCAGAATAACATAGACGGAGAGTACGACAATCTCTGCAGGGAGCAGCGAGATCGTCTTCAGAGTACTTCACTGCCAGCCGCAAGTAATACTCATTTTGGTTGTGTGTTGCATGGTGTCAACAGTGCCAGTCTCTGCAAGCTGCAACCTGAGGGTCACTCCCCGAGCTATCAGAACTAGAGTAAACATCATTCTTTTTAGATGGAATAGCATTTACTGAGGTGTAGGTGAGTAAAGGAGGTGACAGTAAAATCACACGTGAAACGCGATACCCACGTACACACACACACGGGGCCAGGAGCTGAGTCTCGACCCCTGCAACCACAATTAGGTGAGTACACACACGCACACACACACACGAACACACACAAGCATACACACACACACACACACACACACACACACTAACACACACACACTTGTGATAGTATCTTAGCATAAGTATTATTAATATTATACTAGCATAAGAACTGAAGAGAGGAGAGTCTCGGGACACAGGTTATAAACACAAGCGGTTGACCGTTAGGAATCACCCACCCCCTTCCTTACCCCTCCTTTCTCCCCCCACTGGCATCTCCAATCCCACACCCACCCTATACCATCTCTTATCTTGTCATCTCTCTTCCTCTACCCTCTCCCTCCCTCTTACCCTTCCCTTTCCCTTCCCCTGTTTCCCCTCCCCATCCTCCCCTCACTGGCATCTCCAATCCCACACCCACCCACACCCACCCTACATCCTCTCCTATCTCATTTCTCTTCCCTCTACCTGGTTTAGCGCTTCTATTCGATTATAATAATAATAATAATAAATCTTCCTCTACCCTCTTATATATTTTCCTTCCTCCCTTCCACCCCCTTCCCACTCTCCACCCTCCATCACTCTCCCTTTCCCTCCCCTCCCCTCCCCTTACAACTAACCCCACCCACCCACACCTTCCCACACTTTCCCTTCCCCTTACAACTAACCCCACCCACCCACACCTTCCCCACACTTTCCCTCTCCCTCTCCCCATAACTCTCTCTCTCCCTAACTCCTCCCTCCCCTAACTCCCTCCCTCTTTCTCTCTCTCTCTCTCCAAATCCCTCCCCTTTCCTCTCTTGCTTTTCCCTCTACCTTTCTCTTCCCTCCCTGTCCCTCCATTTCCCACTCTTTTCCTTCCTCCCCTTCACCCTTCTCCCTTTAGCCCCCTTCCCACTCTTTCTCCACCCTCCCATCACTCTCCCTGTCCCCCACCCTCTCCTCCCACTCCCACACTGCCATAATCTCTCTCATCTCTCCCCTCTCCCTTCTCTCTTTTGCTCCTCCTCTCCCTTTTCTCCCCCTCTCCCTCCCTCCCTCTATTCCCCCTCTTTCTTTTCCTCCTTCCCTTCCACCCCTTATACCTACAGCCCCCTTCGCCCCTTTCTCCACCCTTCCATCACTCTCCCTCTTAAACCTCTCCCCCCTTTAGCCCTACACTTCCCCAAACGCACACACAGATACAGCTTAAACCCTACACTTCCCCAAACACACACAACTACAGCTAACGATGGTGTCTCAGAGGGGAACTCGAAGGCCCAGGGGAACAGAGGAGAATGGCTCTTGTAGGGAGGAATGGATGGAGGAGCAATGCAAAAGGATGGAACAAGAGTGGGAGAGTAAACTAGGTGAGGTCTCTGCAAAAATGGAAAAAAGGATGGAGGCAGAGCTTTGGGCAAAATTGGAGGGGAGGTTGGAGGAGGAGAAGAAGAAATGGGAGTCACAAGTCGAAGCTGCATTAGCCAGGATAAGTGCCCTAGAATGTGAGGTAAATAGGCTGAAGCAAGCTACAGGGGTATGGACCAGAGAGGACATAGCATCTGAAGCTGGCACATCCTCATCGAACAAGGAACCCAATGGGGAGGAAGGAGACATGAACTACACAAAGGCCCTATCAGTCCAAGATGGGCCAAGGAATGAAGGGGGAGAGCAGCCGGGAGCAGGGGTGGTGGTAAGAGAGGCACGACCAGGATGCCAAGAGCTACAGGAAAACATTGGGGAAAGATGGAGGGAAAGGAAATGGGAGGCGGAGAGGGAGAAGTCAGTGTTTATTCACGGGCTCCAGAAGAGCGAATGAAGGACACACAATGAAAGACGACAGGAGGAAAGACAGGAGATTGAGAACATCATTAGAGAAATAGGCGAAGAGGACATGTCTGAGATAGCAAATTTTCAGAGAATAGGGGGGTACGTGAAGGGGAGAAACGGCCAGTCAAGCTGATCTTCAAGACAGAAACAGTGCGAAACAGGATCCTGCAAGAGAAACCACGGCTGAAGGAATCGTCAGCATACAGAAGGGTGTTCCTAGACCTGGACAGAACAAAAACAGAAAGACAGCAGCTGAGGGAGTGGAGGCAAAATCGAAAGGAGCTGGGAAGAGAGAAACAGACAGAATCAGCAGAAACCAACCAGAACAGGGAAGAGCAACAGGAGCGAGCACACACAAACCCATCCCCAGAACCCCAAAACCAAACACGCTATCCCAACACAGACCACAATCCACACTTACATCCCCCACCCCTCACTATGCAGTAGAATCCCCCAGCACACTGCAAGGAAACTGAATGTATGGTACACAAACGCAGATGGAATAACGAATAAGTGGGAGGAGTGGCATGAAAGAATCAAAGAGGCATCACCGGACATCATAGCCCTCACTGAAACAAAGCTCACAAGGATGATAACAAATGCCATCTTTCCAACGGGATACCAGATCCTGAGGAAAGACAGAGGGAACAGAAAGGGTGGAGGAGTGGCACTGCTGATCAAAAACAGATGGGATTTTGATGAGCTGGAGAGAGGGGACAGAGGAGAAGCAGGAGATTGTATAATAGGAACACTTCAGTCCGGAGGTCCAAAGGTGATAATTGCAGTGATGTATAACCCACCACAGAACAGCAGGAGACCAAGGCAAGAGTATGATGAGAGTAATAGAGCGATGGTTGACACACTGGCCGAATTGGCCAGAAGGGCTCATGCGAGCAGGGCGAAGCTACTGATCATGGGTGACTTCAACCATAAGGAAATCGATTGGGAGAACTTAGAACCACATGGGGGCCAAGAAACATGGAGGGCTAAAATGATGGAGGTGGTACTGGAAAATCTCATATACCAACATGAAAGGGACAATACCAGAGAGAGAGGGGAGGACGAGCCAGCGAGACTGGACCTAGTATTCACCCTGAGTAGCGCAGATATTGAGGACATCACACATGAAAGCCACCTTGGGGCCAGTGATCATATGGTTCTAAGCTTCGACTACATAGTAGAGTTACAAGTGGAGGGGGAAGCAGGAAGCGCTGCACAAATGAAGCCAAACTACAAGAAAGGTGACTACGTGGGCATGAAGAACTTCCTGCACGGAGTTCAGTGGGACAGAGAGCTGGCAGGGAAGTCGGTAAACGAGATGATGGAATATATGACAACAATTTGCACGGAAGCTGAGGAGAGGTTTATACCCAAGGGTAACAGGAAAAGCGAAAAAGCCAGGATGAGCCCATGGTTCACCCAAAGGTGCAGGGAAGCCAAAACCAAGTGTACCAGGGAATGGAAGAAGTATAGAAGGCAAAGGACCCAGGAGAATAAGGAGAGCAGTCGTAGAGCCAGAAATGAATATGCACAGGTAAGAAGGGAAGCCCAAAGACAATACGAAAATGACATAGCAGCAAAGCAAAATCTGACCCAAAGCTGTTGTACAGCCACATCAGGAGGAGAACAACAGTCAAGGACCAGGTGATCAGGCTGAGGAAGGAAGGAGGGGAGGTCACAAGAAATGACCACGAAGTGTGGGAGGAGCTCAACATGAGATTCAAAGAGGTGTTCACAGAGGAAATAGAAGGGCCTCCAGAAAGGAGGAGAGGTAGGGTACACCATCAGGTGCTGGACACGATACACACAACTGAGGAGGAAGTGAAGAGGCTACTAAGCGAGCTAGGTACCTCAAAGGCGATGGGGCCGGACAACATTTCTCCATGGGTCCTGAGAGAGGGAGCAGAGGAGCTATGTGTACCCCTAACAAAAATCTTCAACACGTCTATCGAAACAGGGCAACTACCAGAGGTATGGAAGACAGCAAATGTAGTTCCAATTTTTAAAAAAGGAGACAGAAACGTAGCACTAAACTACAGACCAGTGTCACTGACATGTATAGTATGCAAGGTCATGGAGAAGATTATCAGGAGAAGAGTGGTGGAGCACCTAGAAAGGAATGAGCTTATCAACGACAGCCAACACTGTTTCAGGGACGGGAAATCCTGTGTCACAAACCTACTGGAGTTCTATGACAGGGTGACAGCAGTAAGACAAGAGAGAGAGGGGTGGGTAGATTGCATATTCTTGGACTGTAAGAAGGCGTTTGACACAGTCCCACACAAGAGATTAGTGCAGAAGCTGGAGGACCAGGCAGGGATAACAGGGAAGGCACTACAATGGATCAGGGAATACCTGTCAGGAAGACAGCAGCGAGTCATGGTCCGTGGCGAGGTGTCAGAGTGGGCGCCGGTGACGAGTGGGGTTCCACAGGGGTCAGTCCTAGGACCGGTGCTGTTTCTGGTGTTTGTGAACAACATGACGGAAGGAATAGACTCCGAAGTGTCCCTGTTTGCATATGATGTGAAGTTGATGAGAAGAATTCAATCGGAAGAGGACCAGGCAGAACTACAAAGGGATCTGGATAGGCTGCAAGCCTGGTCCAGCAATTGGCTCCTGGAGTTCAACCCAACCAAGTGCAAAGTCATGAAGATTGGGGAAGGGCAAAGAAGACCGCAGACGGAGTACAGTCTAGGGGCCAAAGACTACAAACTTCAATCAAGGAAAAAGATCTTGGGGTGAGTATAACACCAGGAACATCTCCTGAGGCGCACATCAACCAAATAACTGCTGCAGCATACGGGCGCCTAGCAAACCTAAGAACAGCATTCCGACATCTTAATAAAGAATCGTTCAGGACCCTGTACACTGTGTACGTTAGGCCCATACTGGAGTATGCAGCACCAGTTTGGAACCCACATTTATCCAAGCACGTAAAGAAACTAGAGAAAATGCAAAGGTTTGCAACAAGACTAGTCCCGGAGCTAAGGGGTATGTCCTACGAGGAGAGGTTAAGGGAAATCGACCTGACGACACTGGAGGACAGGAGAGATAGGGGGGACATGATAACGACATATAAAATACTGAGAGGAATTGACAAGGTTGACAGAGACAGAATGTTCCAAAGATGGGACACAGCAACAAGGGGACACAGTTGGAAGTTGAAGACTCAGATGAATCACAGGGATGTTAGGAAGTATTTCTTCAGTCACAGAGTAGTCGGGAAGTGGAATAGCTTGGGAAGCGATGTAGTGGAGGCAGGTTCCATACACAGCTTTAAGAAGAGGTATGATAAAGCTCATGGCGCAGGGAGAGTGACCCAGTAGCGGCCAGTGAAGAGGCGGGGCCAGGAGCTGAGTCTCCACCCCTGCAACCACAAATAGGTGAGTACACACACACACACACGCTGTTTTCACCTCATTATCACCAGAAAATTCTATTACCAAGAGGAAATAAGCCAGACTTCCCGAACTGAGTTTAGTGTCCGTTGGCAGTGGGGAGGAGGAAGTGTCTCTGCTTGGGGAGGGAGATACCGTGGGAGGGAGATACCGTGGGGAGGGAGATACCGTGGGGAGGGAGATACCGTGGGGAGGGAGATACTGTGGGAGGGAGATACCGTGGGAGGGAGATACCGTGGGGATGGAGATACCATGGGGGAGATGCCTTGGGAAGGGAATACCTTGGGGAGGGAAATACCGTGGAGCGAGAGAGATATCGAGAGAGTTACAGTAGGGGAAATATATTTTAGGGGGGAGAGAGAGAGAGATTGTGGAAAGGGAAATATAGTGACAAAGTAGATAGAGTGGGGAGGAAGAAATAGTGGGAATATATTGAGGTAGAAAAATATTGTAAGGGAGGGAGATTCAGTGGTGGAAAGATATACCATGGGGGGAGAGAGAGATTTGGTAAGGGAGGTGTAATGGAAAAAGGCTGGAATTACCATGAAGGAGTCAAGGCTGGAGGAAAGGAGAGTCAGTAACAATTATGGAGTTAATGCTGGACGAAAGGAAGTGGTAATAATAATAATGGAGATAATGCGAGAGGAAAGGAGGGGGGCAATAAAAGAGATGGAATTAATGATAAAGGAAAGGAGTCAGAAACGATGATGGAGTCTGGCTTGGCAGAGAGCAAATATTGTATTTAAAGTGCGTCACGTAGCCACAGTCTTGCTTGTCATCTTAGCCAGCTTCATGGCAACGTTGATCGTTGCTTTTTCAAACGAGTGCACCATTTGTGCACGGAATGACTACCAGTTGTGCTGGAGGGTTTGCTTGTTCACTGTTCTGGGTGAAGGTGAAAGGGCATAGGAAAGTTATCTTGTATATAAGGGCAGACCCTCCAGACCTCACGAGTCTCGAACTGGTCAACACCATACTGGAATCTTTAATCTGTTTGGATGTTTATAGATGTAACAGGAGAATTTTTTACTTACACTCTCTACAAACTCTGCTCATATTATCGCTTATACTCACTGCATATAGTGTAAAATTTATACATACGTTCTGGTGGTGGGAATTTATGGTAAACCATAAGTTATCTTATGTGATCTACCCAGGAACTACAGGTCCTTGAAAGAACTTGCATTTGTGATATGGAGACAAGCTTGGATTGAGGGAGAATCAGCAACAATGAAGGAGACAGTGATGGTGGTGGAATGACTGTCAGTGTTGGAGACGAAGATGAAGTAATGATGCAGCCCGAGAGGATTGCAGAAAGGGGGTTAGATACAGGAGAGTAAAAGAGCAAAATAGAAAGTAAAGCAGAACAGAGAGATAAAAAGATGGATTAAAGAGAGAAAATGAGGTAATGATGTGACGCAACGTAGCCTACTTAAAAAAAAAAAAACATCTAGAAAGCCACGAATCTACATGAAAAGAACATCCAGCATCCTCATCCTGCCCTAGTGATGCCCCTACCACTCAGATAACAGAACACCCAGCATCCTCATCCTGCCCTGATGATGCTACCACCACTCAGATGAGAGAACATCCAGCATCCTCGTCCTGCCCTGGAGATGCCACCACCACCACCCTTATAACACAACATCCAGCATCCATCTGTAAGACTTTTTAAATGGATAATACAAAGGCAGTTAGAGCTGAGAAAGCCTTTTTTGTAGGTGGACTTTATTAAGACGAGTTAAACATCGTCTTAATAAAGACTTAACTTGCTCTGAGAGCTTTTGCACAAACCATATCTGTCGGCACAGTGCCTTCCATGCTGGCACTCTGCTTTCTAGCTTAAAGTTATACAAATAGATGCTCCAAATTATACAGCACTTCATCTACCAATTTACAAAACTAGTATTTAAAATAATGTTCCTCTTCTTTTCTTAAAATATCTTTTTTCCCCGAGAGACTTTTATAAAGAACTTTTTATTATGATAGAAACCTTATGAAATTATAAATCACGTGGATGAACCAGTGAAAAGTTTGTGGAAGGTAAACACAAAGATGATGAAGATATGAACTTTTATCTTTCTTTTCTTGGAGAAGTAAGTGAAG
The DNA here is from genome assembly GCA_009830355.1 of Cherax destructor. Lineage (NCBI taxonomy): Eukaryota > Metazoa > Arthropoda > Malacostraca > Decapoda > Parastacidae > Cherax > Cherax destructor. Next base: position 2,064 of record WNWK01033426.1, on the reverse strand, counting down.
CTTAATGCACGCCGGCCCTGTTTTGCCTCATTACCATGGTAATTAATGCTGATGACTCGCACCAATCTTTAAGAAAGGGAATTTTGACTTCTAAAACAAATAAGTGTGTGAGGGAGGGAATGAGTCTGTGCTCCTCTCTCTGCCCCTTTAGCTGTGTTAACCATCATCGTTTTACAGCGTGTGAAAGCTATTATACCTTTCTTGAAAGTGTTTGGAGCTTGTTTCTACTCTTCGCTTGTGGAAGTTATGTTTCTATCACTGCTACTAACGTTATCAGCAGTTGGTTGTTCAGAGACTGAGCTGTGACTAGCGGACGGAGGATAAAGCCCCACCAGTCCTTGCTCTGAAAACCAAGACGGCTTGAGTTTCCTCATAAATATAATAACGTCCCCCTGGCTTATTTGGGCACGTAACTCCCCTTTGCCTATGTTCTCATCTGCCCTGTCAGTTCCTCTTAGTATTTTTGTCTGTCGTAATCATGCTTATCTATCCTCTTCTATCCTTAAGTCATTAGGTTCGTTCATTTCAGTGTCTTCATAATTCATTCATCTCAACCCAGAGGAAGAGGAAAGAAATCAGGTTGCAAGTTATTGGAATTTTTTAAATTTCTTCACTTGCTTTATAAGGTGGAGGTTTCATTCTAAGGACGTATGCTCTATGGAGGACCTGAAAATTTGTGTAAAAGATTTTTAAGGATTTTATTTAGGCCCCTAAATGTATAAAACTTGGTAATTGATACTGACAATCTGTTAATTGAATTTTGTACACATTTGGCAATATTTCCATGTGAATTAAACCCAAGATCATTTTCTTTGCTGATATTTTAGATTCTTTCATCTTTAGCTGTACTTCACCTCAGGTCGTCCCTCCTTCAGTTGCATAACACTAAATTGTCTCTCGTAGAACTCCAACACCTACTGATCGCAATTCTAGTAACCTGTCAATTTTTCCGATCGTGTGTGTATGTGTGTGTGCATGTGTGTGTGTGTGTGTGTGTGTACTCACCTAATTGTGGTTGCAGGGGTCGAGACTCAGCTCCTGGCCCCGCCTCTTCACTGTCCGCTACTGGGTCTCTTCTCTCCCTGCTCCATGAGCTTTATCATACCTCGTCTTAAAGCTATGTATGGTTCCTGACTCCACTACATCATTTGCTAGACTGTTCCACTTCTAGAAATGCTTCCTAACATCCCTTTGACTCATCCGAGTTTTCAGCTTCCAATTGTGCCCTTGTTTCTGTGTTCCTCTCTGAACATCCTGTCACTATCAACCTTGTCGATTCCCGCAGTATTTTGTATGTCGTTATCATGTCTCCTCTAACCCTTCTGTCCTCCAGTGTTGTTAGTCCTGTTTCCTCAACCTTCTTCGTAGGACAGTCCCCCCGAGCTGTGGAACTAACCTGTCGCCAACCTTTGCACTTTCTCTAATTTCTTGACGTGCTTGACCAGGTGTGGTTCCAGACTGGTGCTGCATACTCTAGTATGGGCTTGACGTACACAGTGTACAGTGTCTTGAACGATTCCTTGTTAAGGTAACGGGAACGCTAATCTTAGGTTCTAGTGTGTGTGTGTGTGGTGTGTGTGTGTGTGTGTGTGTGTGTGTGTGTGTGTGTGTGTGTGTGTGTTAAAACAAGGGAAGAAATCTTGATTACGAAAATGTTTTTTACTCTAGTGTGGAGGGGCAAGTGCCCAGGGTGGGAAGTGAAAACAGGAACAGAAAGAGAAAAGACGCACGGAGAAGAGGATGTAAGATTAAGGAATAACAACATGAGGGAAGGAAATCACAAGACTGAGAGGGAGAGAAAACACAGGATTGAAAGAGGACGTACGGATACGAGAAGACAAAAGCACAGTGACACAAGAAGAGTAAGACTCAATCAAGAGAGCGATGTGAAGAGCTTAACAGAAGATATACAGAGACAAAGAGGAGCAAATTGGGACTCAGGGATATGAACTGATACAAAATACGAGAGCCGGAGGAGGAGGAGACAAAGTCTTGGAAAGAAGGTGAATACAGGTAAAACAAAATCGAAGCCACAGGAGCTGTACGCGATGAGATACATAGAAA
>WNWK01033425.1:0-21163 GCA_009830355.1 Cherax destructor | reverse complement strand
TATTGTCCAATAGATATTTCTTACACGGGGCCCAAAAACACTTATTGAACCAATCTAAGAAAATGTCCGGACCCAAGCCTTTTGTTAGACTTCCACATCACACACAAGTTAGACTTCCCTGACACCGCACCCTGCCAAACACTCGGGATTTTAAAAAAGATACACTAGTAAAGGCTTCCTTTGCAATCACCACTTGCATTGGCACAAAGCATCAACGTTAGCCTGTCTTTCATAGGCTTATGTCCTGCTGTGCCTTTCCTCCTGAGTAATGTAGGTCCTGTTGGGATTTTCTTCCAAAAAATGTTTATCACAATTAAACACTTGTTGGGGGAGGAATTGTTAGCCTCTAGGATCCTGGAATTCAGGAACATATTTTTCAGCCGCACTTTTGTCAGAACTGGCTGCGTCACCATGCCTCACAACACTATGTGATGCCAGACGCTTCTTAAATTTTTGAAACCAGCCTCTGCTGGCTTTAAATTCGCCACTTCACTCGTTGCAGGCATTTTCTTAAGGAGATCATCATGCAACTGCCTTGCTTTTCACATATTATTCCCTCCAAACAGTATCTCCTGCTAACTGTTCTCGTTGATCCACACCAACAACAACCTTTCCACATTTTCCACCACTTGTGGTCTCTGTTTTGTGATCACAGATGCACCTTTTGCAACAACAGCTTCCTTGATTTTACTTAAATATTTCTTATCCACAATGGAAGCGATGGTAGAATAGGGTTTACCATACAGCCTGGCCAGCTCACTGATACGCACTCCACTTTCATATTTTTCTATTATCTCCTTCTTCACTTCTATCGATACATATATTTCTGTTCCTCTTGCCACAGGCTTAGCACTAGGATCTTTCCTTGACCCATGGTAGCTTATTTAGCAGTTGCAAGCACTAAAAACAGTGGAATAATGACAATATACTGGTATGAATGCGTGGGTGTGGGTGGGTGTCGCTCGCTTGTAAACAATAGCACTGACGCTCCCTGAGTGCGCGTCAGCTGGGCGCCAAGCGGACAGGTCCGCACGAATGTCGGTAACCGAAGCAAACATCGTAAACCACAAACAAATTTACGTTATAAATATCGGTTACCGAAAATAACGTAAGGTGATAACATCGTAAACCGAGGTACCACTGTATTACTAGAAATAAATTTTTGATTTGATTTGATTAAAAAGCACCTACTTATTTTAATGTAATCCTGACAGCAATATACTATGTCAAACAAATCCTGAAACCTTTTTCATACAATTCTGTCCCTGTTCTTTCTGTTCCAGTTTTTCAACTCTCGTATATTACTAGACAGGCATATACTATCTCGTCATATTTTGTATGAATTCAAGTAACTAGTATCACTCACCCAGTTAAACTTGACAATTATATTTTCTTACTGTGATTTTTAATTTGAATTAACTGAGTAAATTTTAATATAGTATAGGCTAAATGTTGCAAAAGACGCTATGTATTTTATGGGCCTCAGTTTAATGTGTAACCCTGGAAGAACTACTGAAATTTAGATCAATAATTGCATTTGTATTTGACCAACATTTGTAATAACTCTTCATAAACGTTAAAGCAAATTGTTTTAGTAAACTTCAAATTGCTCCCAAAAACTGCAGCAGCGGTTATAAGAAGTTATAAGATTAATTTAAGGCTGTCTGAAATGCTCTCCATAACCAGGGGATTTTTTATAAAGTACATGTATATCAATAATTGTCACCTTTTTCTGAAACATGTGTAAACCATAATTTTATAATTTATCAAAACAAACAGTATGCTCAAACCTGTGAATATATTGCTTTACTCTAAATGATTTATACATAATACTGTACCATATTTTCCTTATTATAAACAGCTACCAGTTTTATGTAGGAAGCCTGCTTGATCAAGAAATTCTTATACTACAAACTTGTCGTTTTCCTACTTATAAAACAAGTGTCATTAACTTCATGGGCACAGAAAAAAATATAAATGAAAGACAGAACACTATACAAAATAACCACACTGAAAAAAATGGAATGCATTTAAAAATAACTTTATAAACAACACATTTCTTTAAGATGACTTTACTCAGACTATTGATCTGAGGGTTAGAAAAAATGATGATAACCCAGTAAAGCCACTATGTCTGGCTTATTTCCACGGGAGTCCTTTGATCCTCTTCCCAAAGAAGCAACCCACTACAACTGGTTATTTCCTGTATGGTTTGCATGGAGGTGTTCTGAAAGATTTGATGTTTGCACACTGAGATTTGTGTTCCAGTGTATGGCCCTATCTCTGTCCACACACTTTACATTTTATATCACTGGTATCTCTATACAAACTGCACTGCCAGATACTGTAGCCTAGATAAGACATTATGTGACAGTTAGATATCTTTATTCTGAATGTTTTGCTTACACAGGAGGCTTCATCAGTTGAATACAGAGGTTGCAAATATGGAGACAACAGAAGTGGAGAAATATGATGATGTGACTAGTCTATCAACCTTGAAGGAGCAGTCTGAGGTGGTCAGCCCTCAACCTGGAGATGGTTCAGCTTCATAGTGTTGAACTGGTAGATGGATTAACCTACATTATTTTTCCCTCTCCACTGCTGCTCCCTCAATATCTGCAACCTCTGTATTTGCCTGATGAAGCCTGTTGTGTAAGCAAAATGTTTTAGAATAAAGATACCTAACTGTTGCACATGTGTCTTACTATATTTGTCATTTTTGTATACTATTATTATATTCATTTATAGTCTAGCCTAAGTCTAGCAGTAACATCATCTTGCACTTGACTGGCCTTGTTACTTTCTATGAAATCTTGACATTTATCCACATTTTACATCGAACAGATGAATGAACCATTTTATAAGACTGTAACCTAATAATGATGGTAAAATGACACAGTACAGGTTGGCCACACAAATCCAGCAATCAGTCATCCAGTTCCATCAGTTATTCCGGCACTAATTTCGGCTAGCATAATTTCAAATTTCCAGGGGCGCCACACCAACCTGCTGGTACTGTTTGGTAGCGCTACTTGCTGCATAAGTCATTCCAATTTCTTTTTCTCCATTTATTGTTATAAGCTGCTTACTATTAGCTCAAGCCATGGTTCCATGGGTCCTTTATTATTCCTGTGTTATGTAAATGATATGCCCATCAGTGTCAAATGCAAACTCCTACTGTATGCAGATGACAGTGCTCTGTTAGTATCAGGTAAAGACCCACAAGATATAGCTAATGTATTAACACTGGAACTAGAGTCCTGCAGCAAATGGTTAATAGACAACAAACTATCGTTACATCTAGGGAAAACAGAAGCCATACTCTTTGGCATGAAATATAAACTGAGCAGGGTAAATAATTTTAATATCCGGTGTAATGGGAATCCATCACTTCAGTTTCCTCAGTAAAATATCTGGGAATCCCTTGACCCATGCATGTCAGGAGAATTGATAGGGAACAGTGTAGTAAAGAAAGCGAATGCCAGACTGAAGTTCCTCTACAGACAAGCACAGTGTCTACCTACTGAGGCTCGCAGACCCTATGTCTAGCCCTTATACAATGTCATATTGACTACGCTTGCTCTTCATGGTACTCTGCCTTGACAAAAAACTGAAAGATAAGCTGCAAATCACCCAGAACAAAATGGTAAGATTCATCCTGACCCAATCCAAGAGAGCATGTAGGCCAGGATGAATTACAACAATTGGATATGCTGAATGTTGAAGACAGAGTAAAACAACTGAAGTTAAATCAAGTTTATAAAATTGCTCAGTGTCCAGAATATCTTGCTGCCAATTTTGTCAAGGTTGGGAACCAAAGCAGTCATAGTACTAGGGGAAGAGAGCACAACTTTGTAGTACCCACAGTCAGTGGCCAGGCTTCAAACACCTTCTATTGTACAGCACTAAATGAATGGAACAGACTGCCTGCACATGTCAAAGCCAGTCATAGCATGAGCCAGTTCAATTAGAGAGCCAAAAGGTACCTAATGAATGTAGCGACAGAAAGGGAGGAGAATGATTTTTTATTTTTTTAGCTAACATACATGTAAATGTAAATAACTCTTTTTACATTATTTCTAGTATATATTCTTTATAGTATAAAAACATATATCTTCTACACTGTATAATATTAAGGTATTAAATGGACCCCAATGGAAATAAGTTACTCTGACTTTTTTTGGTTATCCTGGATGGTTCTCTACACATATGCTGCTATGTATGATAATCTATGTAACTGTATTTGTTTATACCTGAATAAACTTACTTGCTTATGCTATCTTCCTAGTTTTATCATACTTGATCCCCCTCTTATGTTATTGTTATTGAAGATGAATTTGGCGAAGGCTCCCTCATGACTGATCACATTTTGTTGGTCTGGGGCCCCGCACATACCTGTCTGAACCTATATTATGAATATTCTACTAATAACTTCCTTAAAAGGTAAATATGTCTATTTGTATGTCTATCTATGTGTATTTGTATGTGTATGAAACAATCTTAGCGCTACATGGAGAAGATCCAGGCCAGGACGTGTCCTGGCAAACCTACCTGAACTCTCTTCTGTCAGTGTGACTTGTCAATGCTCCAAGGTGAACCAAAATGTCGTCATATTAATTTCATTGCAGATTACATAGGTATTGGTAGTTACAATGTAAATTGAGTGCAAGGAGAGCCACTGACATGCCATGGCATTAGGGGCAGCTTAATCTAGTAACTTAAAGACTATGTACTAAATATTAGAGAAATTTATTGAGTTTATTCTAGTTAAAAATTGTTTTCAAAATTACAATATGAAGAAATTTTACTGTTTAAATTATTATATGATGATATTAGATTGTTACAGGTGTTTAGATTCTCGAATGGTAATATGGAATTGAGATTATCTTAAGGAAAATATCATTGAGCATTTTTGACATTAACTTATAATATGAGTATTTAGTTTTGATTGAGTAGGGGGTAACATAATATTAACATATTATTAAAAATTAAGATTATCGTATAGGAAAGTAATAATGAGCATTTTTCAAAGTAGTTTATAGTATGATCATTTAGTTTTGGGTGAGTAGGTGGAGTGGTCGATCACCATGCCCAGCCCTTCTAGGGCAGGGTAGGTGCCAAGGCTGGAGCTTGCTACCATCTGCGGCTCGCAAGCCTGCCCTTCCCATCAGCCTCCTTGGGGCGGGGAAGGTGGCAGACCAGAGGGGCCTAGCAACTATCTACCTACCTGCCTTGTGCTTGTGGGCGAATATGGCTAGGCCTGGGACCAATTGGTCCCGCCGCTGTGGGTTACCCCCTCCCATGGGAGACTTAGGTCTCTGACACTCCCACGCCAGGGAGCCGGAGCCGGGTCGCCATCTGGTAAAGACTCGGGCCGGGAGATTTCCTGGTGAATCAACACCTCCTCCACCTCCTGAGTAGGTGGTTTTTGAGTTGAGTCTTAAATTGATTTTCAGACAAGATTATCTTAATATTTACTGGTAATGAATTCCAGATTCTGGGGCCCTTTATGTGCATAGAATTTTTACATAGGTTGATATGAACACGGGGTAAATCAAAAAGTTATCTGTGTCTTGTGTTGTGGTCATGGGTCCTATTAAAGTTGGTGAGGAGAATTTTGAGCGGAGGGTTTATATTAGAGTGTAAATTTTTATATATGTAGTAGGCACAAGAGTAAGTATGAATGTTCTTTACGGTGAGTAGTTTTAGACTTTTGAGTATTGGTGGAGTATGCTGTCTAGAGTGGGAATTGGTTATCATTCTGACTGCAGCCTTTTGTTGTGTAATGAGTGGTCTAAGGTGATTTAATGTTGTTGATCCCCATGCACAGATTCCATAGGTGAGATACGGGTAGATAAGTGAATGATATAGTGCAAGGAGAGCTGATTGAGGTACATAATAGCGTATCTTTGATAATATGCCTACTGTCTTCGAGATTTTCTTGGAAATTTGTTGTATGTTTGTTTGGAATTTAAGGCTACTGTCAAGGTGGATTCCTAGGAATTTTCCCTCTGTGAGTCTTGTGATGGGTGTACCATTGAGTGTTATGTTAAGTGGAACATTTGTGGCTTTGCTTCCAAACTGTATGAAGTAGGTCTTGTCAGTATTGAGAGTAAGCTTGTTAGTCGTCATCCATGTTGATATTTTCTGTAATTCGGCATTAACAGTGTTTGCCAGTATAACTGGATTTGGGTGAGAGAAGACATATGTTGTGTCATCTGCAAATAAAATGGGTTTGAGTAGTTGTGATGCATTCGGTAGGTCATTTATGTAAATGAGGAATAGGAGTGGCCCCAGGACACTTCCTTGAGGGACTCCGACTGTAATTTGTTGTGTGGAAGAGTTCGCTCCATTTGTGTACACGTATTGGCTTCTGTTGGTGAGGTATGACTTTAGGTAGTTGAGTGGGTGCCCCCTTATACCATAATGTGCTAATTTTGTGAGCAGTAAATCATGGTCGACTGTATCAAAAGCTTTGCGTAGATCAATGAAGATTCCCAGTGGGACTTCTTTCTTTTCAAGTGCGGTATATATTAACTCCAACATGTGCATAATAGCATCGTTTGTGCTCTTGTTTGTCCTGAATCCAAATTGACAGGGGTTGAGTACATTGTGTGAGACGAGGTAGGAATAGATTTGTCTATGAATTAATTTTTCGAAGATTTTAGAAAGCAATGGTAAATTAGAAATTGGTCTATAATTATTCAGGTCTGTTTGATCACCTCCTTTGTGGATCGGGGTGACCCTAGCTATTTTGAGAATTGATGGAAAATTAGAGGCTTCAATGGATTTATTGAATAGCGTTGCTATAATTGGTGACAGTACCTGTGAATCTTTTTTGTACATAAAAGTTGGTAAGCTGTTTATGTCTCCTGCCTTGTTTTTAAGGGTGTTGATTATGAGCGAGACTTCAATTGGGTTGGTAGGAGCTAGGAATAGCGTATTAGGGTAGGTGTTTGTGAGGTAGTCTGTTGGACGGGTGTTCGAGCTTGGAATTTTACTCGCTAGATTCTTTCCTATGGTGGAGAAGAAAACATTAAGTCTGTTTGCTGTCTCAGTAGGTGAGAGTAGGGGTTCATCTGCTTTTGATAATTTGATGGTGTTGTTTTTCGCTATCTTATTATTTCCTAGAATTGCAGATAGGGTCTTCCAGGTCTTTTTCATATCACCTTTTATGTTCTGGAGTCTGTTCTCATAATACAATTTTTTTGATCTCTTTATCAGGCTGGTAAGGATTGATGAGTAGCGTTTGGATTGTTCTCTGGTTATTAGACCCCTTCTGTATTGTTTTTCATATTGGTGCCTTTTGTTAATGGATTTAAGGATGCTGGGTGTTAGCCAGGGATTGTTAAGTCTCTTAGCTGTGATCTGTTTAGTTTTTTAGGGCAATGTTTGTTATAGAGGTGGTGGGTTTTGTTAAGGAAATTCTTGATGCATTCATTAGTATCTGTATATGTTTCTAACTCATTATGGCAGTCAATGTTAATCATAGCTGTTATAAAGTTATTTACAGCTGACTCGTTATGTAGTCTGAAGGTAACTTTTGTAATATCTAGGGGCAATTTACCAAGGTTAGTTATGAGAAAGGTCGGATAGTGGTCTGTGGTGTTGTCTGTGATTATGCCTGATTTTAGAGGGGATATAGTATTAGTCCGGATGTGGTCTAGTAATGAGGTACTTGTCTCGGAGATTCTTGTAGGTTTTGATATTGTTGGTAGTAACAAGCAGTTGCTCATAGTGTTTGTGAATTCTGTTACTTGTGGGTCCTGGTCATGTAGGAGATTTATGTTGAAATCTCCTGTGAGCAGCAAATGGTCTTTGTTCATGTGTGCATCAGTTATCAGGTTACCTAGTTTTTCACTAAAATGGTGAATGTTTGACTGTGGTAATCTGTAGATGTTTATCACTGTGAGGGGTTTTTGCAGGTCTTTTGATTTAAATTTAGCTATAATATATTCTCCATGATCATCCCTTATGCAAGAGTTATTGATACATTCAAGTTGATCTGAGTAATATATAGCTATTCCACCCCCTCGCTGATCTGTCCTACAGTTGTGAATGGCTGTGTAACCTGGGATGGCATAGACATCTGTAGTATCAGGCTTTAGCCAGGTCTCAGTGAGTGTGATGATTGACATATTGGTCTGGAGGGATTGGAGTAGTGCTGTGAGGTCATCATAATGTTTGCTCAAAGATCTAACATTGTAATTGAAGATAGTTATGTTATTGTTGGCTCTGAGTAATGTCTTTGCTTGATCTGCTGTGTAATAGTTACAGTTGCTGTTGGAATCATGTAAGTCATATATTTTTCTCTCCCCTATGTGTTGGTTATTGTTCCAGTCACGGTATTGTGACTCTCTTATACTTTTCACATAATTCTTCTGACTTGCCTCCATCAAAGGGAATTACCAGATAATTCACTGAAGATACTGCAGTAATGTGTTCCCCATTATACTACCTGGAGAGAATTCCAGGGGTCAACGCCCCCGCGGCCCGGTCTGTGACCGGATCCATAAAAAGTCAAAGTGACTTATTTCCACTGTTTGAATTGTAGTTAGTAGTATTATATATGTACAATATACGTATATCAGTTACCTGTTGTAATGTCACTGGATGAATACTTGTATATAAACTGTGACCTGCTAACACACTGAGGTCCAGAATTCGAATCTCCGGTACGGCTGGTAAACATTAGGGACATGTTTCCATTCGACACCTGTTATCCCTGTCCCAGTTTACCCATTTATTACCCATTGTTTTAATAACAAGGGTTTCTAAAAAGTTGTTTCTATAGTTATTTATATTGTTGAATAAAATTTAAAAGTAAGACAAATATAAAAGAAATAGTTATGAGAATAATAATATTTAAAAGTTTTTATGCAAACATTTTTTTTATACTTTAAACAATTTTAAATATGTTTTAAGATATTATATAATATATATTTTTCTATATAATGCTTGTAAGTAATTTGAAAAAAAATCATATAGTTTACTTTTGAGGAATGATATACTATAATTTGTGTTTTACAATTATTATAGTTAGCCATTACAAAATATGTTTTCTATGTTCTATTTGCTATTTTGTTTTTGTTATAAAATAATCACGTAAATTACCATGTATAAACGTAAGTAAGTAAATTTACTTACATGATTCATTACCTTAGTAACTTGTGAGTTCATTACCTTTGTAACTTGTGAGTTCATTACCTTTGTACCTTGTTCAGCTATCAAAACTTTGGGGACCAGTCCCTGGACCCATTACAGTATATACCTCTGTAATCTGTAAATACCGGGCCGAGGGGGCGTTGACCCCCGGAACCCTCTCCAGGTATACTCCAGGTAATGTAACTGGTATTATACAGTGCCAACAAAGGATTATCAGGCACGTGCCTTAGAGATTAGATTAGATTTTGCCACCGAAGTGGCTAGTTTATTGTGCACCCCATATCCATCCTGTGGACGGTAGCGCAAGAGCATATGGATACACAAAAGGCCTAGGCACTAGGCCCCAAAAGGGTTAAACAATTGTACATTTGGATTTTTTTTATTTAAATACATGTGATATACATACATTATATAAATCTTACAATAACAAAAAACACATACAACAGTGTATGTCATATATCCCTTTTATATTCTGAATATACATCCCACAAAAACAGGAAACAGCTATATACAATTCCTCCTCTCAGCATCCCATGTGGTGCAATGAATATATACAGTAGCAATACTTAAAGGCATTAATGCCTACCTTACAACTACATAATACTAAAACCCCAAATGAGAATGTTATAGCACCTCAGGCCTCCACGGACCTTACTTCCATCCCAAAGCAAGTTTGTGCACAATCACATAATTTCAAAACCCAACATGGATAACAATCCATAATGCCCCCCCTCTTTTATGTGAAGTCATCATTTTTTTATTACATTGTATGATATCATGACCACCTACATCCCCCTCCTAACTCAAAACAATGCCCTAATTATATCATTAAATTACATCTTGAGGCGTGACTATGACTTTTCTAGTCATAAAACAGAGTACATATAATAATAATAATAATATCTTTATTTACTACAAGTACATGTACATGATATACAGGCCTAGCTGACATCAGTGACATACTACTAGTATATAGAAAGTCCCTTGTTATGCTTAGCATTTCGGGCAAATTAGGTCAGTGTCCTAGGATGCGACTCACACCAATCGACTAACACCCAGGTACCCATTTTACTGATGGGGAACATAGACAACAGGTGTAAAGAAACACGCTCAATGTTTCTGCCCTGGCTGGGAATCGAACCCAGGCCCTCGCCGTGTGAAGCGAGAGCTTTAGCCACCAGACCAATAATAATAATAATAATAATAATAATAATACTTTATTGAGACATGGGGTCGATCACCATGCCCAGCCCTTCTAGGGCAGGGTAGGTGCCAAGGCTGGAGCTTGCTACCATCTGCGGCTCGCAAGCCTGCCCTTCCCGTCAGCCTCCTTGGGGCGGGGAAGGTGGCAGACCAGAGGGGCCTGGCATCTATCTACCACCTGCCTCGTGCTGGTGGGGAATGTGGCTAGGCCTGTGGCCAGTTGGTCCCACCGCTAAGGGGTACCCCCTCCCATGGGAGACATAGGTCTCTGCTACTCCATCGCCAGGGAGCCGAAGCCGGGTCGCCATCTGGTAAAGACCCGGGCCGGGAGCATTCCCGGCGAATCAACACCTCCTCCTCCTCCTTGAGACATGGTACAATGATACATGGTTGGGTAGACAATGTGGGGAATTGTGGGAGATAAGTCTATCTGGGACACCGCCACTTGCAACAAACAATCTCCCGGGGAGATGACCGACTAGTATAATTTTACCGCAGTCACTCCCGCGAGGTATGTGAGAACTTGACCCACTCCTGGTCGCACCCGAGGGGTACCTTCGATATTCTCACACTCACCACAATTTATTTTTTCTTTATTTCATGTAATACAAGGTGGGGGGTACTTATAGTTATACATTAAAGTTGATATTACAAGATGGCCAATAATATGCCTAGGTATGCCTAGGCTTTTCAGGCAGTCTTATGATAGGTCTTACTCAATAGCTATACAATGAATATACAGATTGTAAGGTTAGGTTAGGTTAGGTTTACAAAATTTAGGTACTGGAATTTAAACATTGAGAATTTAACAATTAGTATAAGAAATTAGCAATTAGTTTATATATTAAGGATAAAGGTGATATATTGGCATAATATAGTTTCTATATTGGAGTGTCTTAGGCAAACTTATGACTAGCTTAAGTATTATGAAGCAATAGTTGTATTAGAATTTTGGTTAGAACTGTGCAAATTAAGGGGAATCACAGATATCAATAAGTGTATTTTGCTGTGGTTAGTAATGTGCAAATTAAGGAGAATCACAGTGTATTTTGTGTGGATATGTGCAAGATACGCTCTGGACCAGTATAAATAAATCTGAGTAGATAATACTAATAATTATGGTATGATTAAATTTAAGTGGACTGTATGGGAAATAGGGACTGATCAAGTAGAAGTAAAAGGAGAGAACACACAATTAAGTTAACATGACCATCACTCGCCCAATTAACAGCATCATAGCGGTGCACTGCAGATCGTTGACCTAACTAAGGTACATCTACTATTTATAACAATCTTGCCGGCAGACATAGAAGGTTAAAACAGAGAGTACTTAGCTTTAGGTGAGGGAGTCGCTTCGTTGTTGACGTCCTCCTGCGGTCTGGTTCGATCACGATGGTAAGAGTTGTCCCGTCGAGTCAAGGAAGATTAATTTCCTTGAACTCTTATACGCCCACGAGACCGGGCGTTAGTTAACATGTGGTTGGTCGGGGTAGCGATTCAGATCCTCTCACTATTCCGACCTTATTACTGTTTATATGTACAACTTTACACACTACGTATGTATGTCCTGGCTTGATGCCCCACTAGTTTATACACATTCACCGTCTCGATACTTATATTTCGAGTAGATGAGTTGAGATAATGTTAGTTCATCTTCTCCACATTCAACATGGCGGTCGGGGTATGGCGTACCCACGCCAGACCCACCCTGTACAATCACCCCCTGATTATTTACAACTCTGGTTCACTATATTCACCATTTCGCAATCTTCATCGAACATATTTCAGTCTCTTCTAATACGAAAACCCCCCAGCATCAGGGTTTACGACTTTATCCTGTCGTACGGTCGTTTCCAGGGGATTCAAAGTAGGCCTAAACCAGTGTCCCTAGCCGGCGGTATTCACTATTTCACAATTACTGCCCTATTACTGGGCCTCCTGGACCGATTGTCCTACTTTATACACGTCGTCCGCGTTGACACACCTCCACATTATGAAAGGAAGTAATTAAGTCCGGTTTGGCGGGCGTGATCTCCACATTCCCTCAGCCATTACCTGATATCCGGTCACTAGGATGGGTTTTCACTGACTGCTCCCCTCTCTGCCCAGCCTCTCTGCCCAGCCTCTTCCCTCTTCCTCCCCGCTGGTATGATGGTTCTTGGTTTATACCCACATAGACGTTAAGCTACCAGCAGTACATTAAGGATATCTGTTCATATTCGAAAGTTTATCAATTACAACTTTCGGAAAATACCAATATTTTCCACAGACAAGATACATAGTTATTGATGAGATGTACATGCCAAAAGCCCCTAATATGCTGTGCATTGCGGGCATTCTTAGGTCTACTTAATTATAGACTACATGGTAAAAAGTTATGGTTGATAATTTATAAAATAAGTATAATTGCGTATCTAAGTTATAAAGTTTGATTATAAGTTGAACATATCAATTAATTGCAGCAATGCAACTAATTGAGTGAGATAACAATTTAAAACAATTATTTGCATTGCAGTTACAGTTTACGTGGTCATTATAATGTAAATGTTATGGAAATAGTTAGCTTAGTATGTATTATTCATAACAGGTTTTTACATTTAAGTGATTAATCAGTTTTTTACATTTAAGTGATTATTCTACTTTGTTGGGAATGTTTGATATTGAGCATTTAGGTTTTGGTGAGAAGGTGGTTTTTTAGCATCGTTTTGAATTGGGGTACAGGCAGGGTTTCTTTGGCAATGACAGGTAATGAATTCCAAATTTTTGTGCCTTTTATATGCATTGAGTTTTTACATAGTATTAGATGGACACGGGGAACATCGAGGAGTGATCTGTGTCTAGTGTTATGGTCATGTGTCCTGTTAAAATTGGTAAGGAGAAGTTTGAGTGGTGGGTTAATATCTGCATAGAGTGTTCTATGTATGTAATAGGCACAGTAAAAAGTATGGATGTCTTGTATGGTGAGTAAGTTTAGATTTTTGAATATTGGTGGAGTATGTTGTCTGGAGTGGGAATTTGTTATCATTCTAACTGCTGTTTTTTGTTGTGTTATTAATGGTCTGAGATGAGTTATTGATGTAGAGCCCCATGCGCAGATTCCATAGGTGAGGTAGGGGTAAATGAGTGAGTGATATAGGGTAAGGAGAGCTGGTTGTTGAACATAGTACCGTATCTTGGATAGTATTCCTGGAGAGAATTCCAGGGGTCAACGCCCCCGCGGCCCGGTCTGTGACCAGGCCTCCTGTTGGACCAGAGCCTGATCAACCAGGCTGTTACTGCTGGCCGCACGCAGTCCAACGTACGAACTACAGCCCGGCTGATCAGGTACCGACTTGAGGTGCCTGTCCAGTGCCTGCTTGAAGAAAGCCAGGGCTTGTTGGTAATCCCCTGATGTATGCTGGAGGCAGTTGAACAATCTTAGGCCCTCACACTTATTGTGTTGTCCCTCAACGTGCTATTGGCACCCCTGCTCTTCATTGGGGGGATGTTACATCGCCTGCCGAGTCTTTGGCTTTCGTACGGAGTGATTTTTGTGTGCAAGTTTGGTACTAAGCCCTCGAGAATTTTCCATGTGTATATAATAATGTATCTCTCCCGCCTGCGTTCTAGAGAGTACAGGTTTAGGAACTTCAAGCGTTCCCAGTAGTTGAGGTGGTTTATCGCACTTATGCGTGCCGTGAAGGTTCTCTGCACATTTTCAAGGTCAGCAATTTCACCCGCCTTGAAAGGTGCAGTTAGTGTGCAGCAATATTCCAGCCTAGATAGAACAAGCGATCTGTAAAGTGTCAACATGGGCTTGGCATCCCTGGTTTTGAAGGTTCTCATTATCCATCCTGTCATTTTTCGAGCAGATGCAATTGCTACATTGTTATGGTCCTTAAAGGTGAGATCCTCTGACATGATCACTCCCAGGTCTTTGACATTAGTTTTTCGCTCTATTGTGTGGTTGGAATTAGTTTTGTACTCCGATGAGATTTTAATTTCTTCACGTTTTCCGTATCTGAGTAATGGAAATTTCTCATCATTGAACTTCATATTGTTTTCTGCAGCCCATTTAAAGATTTGGTTTATGTTTGCTTGGAGTCTTGCAGTGTCTTCAACGGTGGACACTGTCATACAGATTCGGGTGTCATCTGCAAAGGAAGACACAGCACTGTGGCTTATATCCCTGTCAATGTCTGATATGAGGATGAGGAATAGGATGGGAGCAAGTACTGTGCCTTGTGGAACAGAGCTTTTCACAGTAGCTGCCTCAGACTTTACTCTGTTGACTACTACTCTTTGTGTTCTACGTGTTAGGAAATTATAGATCCATCTACCAACTTTTCCTGTTATGCCTTTATCACGCATTTTGTGTGCTATTAAACCATGGTCACACTTGTCAATGGCTTTTGCAAAATCTGTGTATATAACATCTGCATTCTGTTTATCTTCTAGAGCATCCAGGACCTTGTCGAGTGGTCCAGTAGTTGGGACAGACAGGAGCGGCCTTTGAGTAGTGTTTTAGCCTGTTCTTCTGTGTAATAATGACAGTTGTTGTTAGGTTCATGTAAATCATTTGATAGAAGGTTGGTATCAGGATCAATGTTTGGGTTCATAAGATTTAGTGTGATTCTATAATTAAACTTAAAAATAGAACTTAAAAATAGAACAAGCAAGTAGACTTAAGAATAGGACAATGCAAAAGGAGTTCTTGGCACGTGAGTTAGTACGTTGGAAATGTTTACAAAAATGAAAAAATGAGTAAAAGTCAATTTACAGCTAATAAGAATCTAAAACTATAGAACCTGGGGTTAGCACCTGAGTTAGTTAATTAATTAAACAAAAGTTTATATATGAGTGATTTTAAAAAAAATTAAAGAACAATGAATAATGCTAAAAATTAAAGATATGATATTTGATCAATTGATTTTTTTTGAGCTATTGATTAACAACTTTTGAACAAAGTCAAAATTTAAATAAAATTAATGTAATTTTTTATTATTTAACTAGTAAAGAACTGGTTGGGGAAGGTTCCCCTTGTTTTGTAGTTATTGGAACAAATATTAAGATTTTTTGTTTTTCTAGTTGTTTTATTTGAAATAATTAAATATATAATGAGGTGGTGGTTAGGGGGTGGAGGTGTACAGGCGTCCTGGGTTGTGGTGAGGGGGCCGAGGTGTTCCGGCGTCCTGGGTGGTGGTTTGGGGTGGAGGGTGTACCGGCGTCTTTGTAGACAAGTTGATTAGTAGATTTCTTGGTGTTTTCTTGTTGATTTTGGATTTGGTTCTTCTGAAGTTACTTCTCATTTTAACACAGTAGTCGGGGAAGTTGATGCGGCAAGATGAAGCTGTAGGCTGGTAAGCTGTAGGCTGGTAAGCTGTAGGCTGGTAAGCTGTAGGCTGGTAAGCTGTAGCTGAGGCTGGTATGTTGTTGGCTGGTAAGCTGTAGGCTGGTAAGCATTTGTTTGGTAGTGGGGTGGTGCTTTGGGTTTGTGGGCAGTCTTCCTTTAATCGTCAGTTTATTTGGTTTGTAGGTCTCACTGCTGGTATTCTTGGATCATTCTGGATGCTACGTAGGTTAGTGCAGTTTTGCTTGCAGCTAGGTCATCATAGGAGCATTGATAAACTCTGGGTGATGAGAAAAATACGGAGCTCAGATGTTGCTGCAGCCGCTGCCTCGCGCCTCGCCGTTTGCGCCAAGCATAATATATACACAAGGATTTATACAATATCTTAAGACAAGTTACAATCTAGAACTGATCACCTACTTCATTAACAACATGACATCACAATGTCATTAAATCCTAACCAATATTTAGTTACATTTAACAGATGTACTTATAATAAACTTAAGAAATCATTGCATATCCTTCAAGTCAATGTAGTACTTAAAGATTTTAAATACCTGCAATAAGGCACATACATATATGCATGGCAGTTTACCTGTAGAGGATTCCAGGGGTCAAGGCCCCCGCGGCCCGGTCCGTGACCAGGCCTCCTGTTGGACCAGAGCCTGATCAACCAGGTTGTTACTGCTGGCCGCACGCAGTCCAACGTCAGTAACTGGCTCCTTGAATTTAACCCTGCCAAATGTAAAGTCATGAAGATCGGGGAAGGGCAAAGAAGCCCGCAGACAGAGTATAGTTTAGGTGGCCAAAGACTGCAAACCTCACTCAAGGAAAAAGATCTTGGGGTGAGTATAATACCGAGCACATCTCCTGAGGCACACATCAATCAGATAACTGCTGCAGCATACGGGCGGCTGGCAAACCTAAGAATAGCGTTCCAATACCTCACTAAGGAATCATTCAAGACTCTGTACACCATATACGTCAGGCCCATACTGGAGTATGCAGCACCAGTTTGGAACCCACACCTGGTCAAGCACGTCAAGAAATTAGAGAAAGTGCAAAGGATTGCAACAAGACTAGTCCCAGAGCTAAGGGAATTGTCCTACGAAGAAAGGTTAAGGGAAATCGGCCTGACGACACTAGAGGACAGGAGGGTTAGGGGAGACATGATAACGACATATAAAATACTGCGAGGACTAGATAAGGTGGACAGAGACAAGATGTTCCAGAGAGGGGACACAGAAACAAGGGGTCACAATTGGAAGTTGAAGACTCCTATGAGTCAAAGGAATGTTAGGAAGTTTTTCTTCAGTCATAGAGTTGTCAGGAAGTGGAATAGCCTAGAAAGCGACATAGTGGAGGCTGGAACCATACATAGTTTTAAGACGAGGTTTGATAAAGCTCATGGAGCAGGGAGAGAGAGGACCTAGTAGCAATCAGTGAAGAGGAGGGGCCAGGAGCTATGAATCGACCCCTGCAACAACAAATAGGTGAGTACACACACACACACACACACACATGTTCCACAACCAGCTCTCCTTACCCTATATCACTTAATCATTTACCCCTACCTCACCTATGGAATCTGCGCATGGGGCTCAACATCAATAACTCATCTCAGACCATTAATAACATAACAAAAAACAGCAGTTAGAATGATTAACAAATTCACACTCCAGACAACATACTCCACCAATATTCAAAAACCTAAACTTACTCACCATACAAGACATCCATACTTTTTACTGTGCCTATTACATACATAGAACACTCTATGCAGATATTAACCCACCACTCAAACTTCTCCTTACCAATTTTAACAGGACACATGACCATAACACTAGACACAGAGCACTCCTCGATGTTCCCCGTGTCCATCTAACACTATGTAAAAACTCAATGCATATAAAAAGCACAAAAATTTGGAATTCATTACCTGTCATTGCCAAAGAAACCCTGCCTGTACCCCAATTCAAAACGATGCTAAAACCACCTTCTCACCCAAACCTAAATGCTAAATGCTCAATATCAAACATTCCCAACAAAGTTGATTAATCACTTAAATGTAAAACCCTGATTAATCACTTAAATGTAAAAACCTGTTATGAATAATACATACTAAGCTAACTATTTCCATAACATTTACATTATAATGACCACATAAACTGTAATTGCAATGCAATTAATTGTTTTAAATTGTTATCTCACTCAATTAATTGCATTGCTACAATTAATAAATTTTTATGTTCAACTTATATTCAAACTTTATAACTTAGATACACAATTATACTTATTTTATAAATTATCAACCATAATTTTTTACCATGTAGTCTACTATTACTTAATCTTAAGAATGCCCGCAATGCACAGCATATTAGGGGCTTTTGGCATGTACACCTCATTTATACCTAACTATGTATCATTGTACCATGTCTAAATAAACTATTATTATTATTATTATTATTATTATTATTATTATTATTATTATTATTTTTTATTATTAACACATCGGCCGATTCCCACCAAGGCAGGGTGGCCCGAAAAAGAAAAACTTTCATCATCATTCACTCCATCACTGTCTTGCCAGAAGGGTGCTTTACACTACAGTTATAAAACTGCTCCTGTTGGTCCTGAATCCAAATTGACAGGGGTTGAGTACATTGTGTGAGACGAGATAGGAATAGATCTGTCTATGAATTAATTTTTCGAAAATTTTCGAAAGCAATGCTAAATTAGAAATTGTTCTGTAATTATTCAAGTCTGTTTTATCACCTCCTTTGTGGATCGGGGTGATCCTAGCTATTTTGAGGAGTGATGGGAAGGTAGAGGCTTCAATGGATTTGTTGAATAGTGTTACTATAATTGGTGACAGTACCTGTGAAGCTTTTTTGTACATAAAAGTTGGTAAGCTGTTAAACTAACTTAAACTAAATTTATTCCTAGTTTCGCTACTTTTAGCAGTTACTGCGCTACTTTTCATCTCAGATCTGGCAACAGCGGCGACCATCTTCACTGTTGTGTTTACTGTTGTTGTGTCAGCTGTTTTCTGTTTATCCTGTTAACACAGGTCAGTGAAAGCTACAATTATTAAGATGTAACAGTTGCTTGTTATAGGATATTTAGAGGGATGAAATAATGAGTATTAAATGTCTGAGGTGTTAGGTTGTAGGGAAGGAGCAGGTGTTGAGTGTTTGAAGTGTTAGGTTCTCAGGGAGGAACAGGTGTTAGGTGCTCAGGGAAGAGCAGGTGTTGAGTGAGGTGTTAGGTTCTCAGGGAGGAGCAGGTGTTGAGTGAGGAGTTAGGTTCTCAGGGAGGAGCAGGTGTTAGGTGCTCAGGGAAGAGCAGGTGTTAGGTTCTCAGGGAGGAGCAGGTGTTGAGTGTTTGAGGTGTTAGGTTCTCAGGGAGGAGCAGGTGTTAGGTGCTCAGGGAAGAGCAGGTGTTGAGTGTTTGAGGTTTTAGGTTCTCGGAGGAGCAGGTGTTGAGTGTTTGAAGTGTTGGGTTCTCAGGGAGGAGCAGGTGTTGAGTGTTAGGTTCTCAGGGAGGAGCAGGTGTTGAGTGTTTGAGGTGTTAGGTTCTCAGGGAGGAGCAGGTGTTGAGTGTTTGAGGTGTTAGGTTCTCAGGGAGGAGCAGGTGTTGAGTGAGGTGTTAGGTTCTCAGGGAGGAGCAGGTGTTGAGTATTTGAGGTATTAGGTTCTCAGGGAGGAGCAGGTGTTAAGTGTTTAAGGTGTTAGATTCTCAGGGAGGAGCAGGTGTTGAGTGTTTGAGGTGTTAGGTTCTCATGGAGGAGCAGGTGTTGAGTATTTGAAGTATTAGGTTCTCAGGGAGGAGCAGGTGTTGAGTGTTTAAGGTGAGAGGGGTTGGATCTAACGATTTCTTAGAAGTAGTTCAAGATTGTTTTTTGAAGCAGTTTGTGACAGAACCTACAAGGGGAAATAATCTGCTTGACTTAGTTCTGGCAAACAAGGAAACCCTTGTTAATAATTTAGAAATTACAGAGGAACTCGGCGCAAGCGACCACAAATCAATTACCTTTGGCATTGAATGGAAGTTTCATAGTAGGAATAACTCAGTAACGGTCCCAGATTTTCGCTTAGCAGATTACAATGGACTTAGAGAACACTTATCATCTGTGGACTGGGGTAATGAAGAGAGCTATCAATATGACAGTTTTCTGAACACTATACATGCTGCCCAAAGAACATTTATCCCATATAAAGAAATTAGATCGAATAGAAATGACCCAAAATGGATGAATAATAGGCTCAAATATCTTTTAGGGCAGAAGAAAGGAATTTATAGGCGTATCAAAAGAGGTGAGGGTCATCTTACGAATCAGTATATAGACATTAAGAGGGACGTTAAAAGGGATAAGAAAAGCTAAGGGACTACGAAATTAAAGTTGCTAGGGGTTCGAAAACTAACCCAAAAGTTTTTTCCAGGTGTATAGAACAAAAGTTAGAGATAAGATAGGTCCCCTTAAAAATAATTATGGGTATCTTACTGACAAAGAGAATGAAATGTGCTCTATTTTTAATAATTATTTTCTCTCGGTTTAATATCCCAAGAATTAGGTATTTTAGTGGGCCTGAAGAAGATAAATTATGTAGTATCACAGTCACTAGCGAAATGGTTATCAAACAGATAGACCGTTTGAAGCAAAATAAATCGCCAGGCCCTGATGAGCTTTTTTCAAGGGTTCTTAAGGAATGCAAAATTGAACTCTGTGAACCCTTAACTAACATTTTTAACCTATCTCTTCAAACAGGTGTAGTGTCTGATACGTGGAAGATGGCTAATGTAATTCCTATTTTTAAAGCAGGGGACAAGTCGTTACCATCAAATTACCGCCCAATAAGTCTAACTTCAATTGTAGGCAAATTACTAGAGTCGATTATAGCTGATAACATAAGAAGCCATCTCGATAGGCATAATTTGATTAATGATACTCAGCATGGATTCACCAGGGCCGTTCCTGCCTAACTAATTTATTAACTTTTTCAGTAAGGCTTTGAGGCAGTTGATCATGATAAAGAATTCGATATTGTTTATTTGGATTTTAGTAAGGCTTTTGATAGAGTACCACATCAGAGACTGTTAAAGAAAGTGGCTGCTCACGGCATTGGAGGAAAAGTGTTTTCATGGATCGAGTCATGGCTCACCAATAGGAAGCAGAGGGTGTGCATTAATGGGGTTAAATCTGAGTGGGGATCTGTAACAAGTGGCGTTCCACAGGGATCGGTTTTGGGCCCGTTGTTGTTTATAATATATATAAATGACCTTGAGTGGTGGACCTGACTTAACTCAGTGGTGGACCTGACTTAACTCAGTGAAGACTTGTCTTGTGTGCTCTCTGTGAATCTGAACAAGATGTTCTCTCTTGAGCTACTCTACCAGCAGCTGAAGGAAGAACTGAGGGTAGCTAAGCTTGAGATACAGCGACTGACTGAGGAAAACAAGAGGATT
>WNWK01033424.1:20000-21163 GCA_009830355.1 Cherax destructor | reverse complement strand
CAATAAGCGGTTAAAAAAAAAGCTTTATACATCAAAATTTAAAGGTCCACCTAGATTATAAAGGCCCCCCAGTTCGGGTTCCCCATTTTACAAATGGATAAAAATTCGGGGGGAAACAGGGGACGAATGAAAAGAATTCATAGCATTAGAAATCTTCCGATGAAGAAAAAAACCCTTAAAATTACTTTCACGAAGACAAAAGAAGAAGGGAGAAGATCGAGGAATATAAGGGAAGATGGGTATTAATGGGGGAAAAAATGGTCTTGGGGATTTTTCCCAAGATAAACCGGGAAAAAGGGATTAAAATTTGGGATGTTTAGTTTTAAAAAAAGGAAAAAATTTTTTTTGGGAAAATAGGTGAAACAGCCCAGGGGGTCATTGAAGCGGGACCTTGGGTTTTTCAAAAGGGGGGATAAATACATAAATGAGGGGGGTTTGGGATTTAGAGGACCCCCCCGAGAAAGAATCTGCAAAGCTTATTTTTTGGGGAGAATTGAAAATTGTTGGGCAATTATTTGTTAGTGGGATGGATTGTGAAGGACCTGCCTATTGGGCCAACGGGCCCTCTGCAGTGTTCCTCCTTTCATGTTCTTATGTTCACATCAAGATAGAGTTAAAGTGTCGGTTTTTCTTCTATTTTTTTTGAGAGCTTTACGCATTTGTAGTCCAGAGTTCATAGATGAAGAAATCTCTAAAATTTATGAACATAAGAACATAAGAAAGGAGGAACACTGCAGCAGGCCTGTTGGCCCACACTAGACAGGTCCTTCACATTCCATCCCACTAACAGAATATTTGTTCAACCTAATTTTCAATGCTACCCAAGAAATAAGCTTTGATAATTTTATTTACTCATGTGCAATTCCCACTCAAATCCAACCCCTTTCACTCATAAATTTATCTAACCTAAATTTAAAACTACCCAGGGTCCTTGCTTCAATAACCCTACTAGGCAGACTGTTCCACTCATCAACTACCCTATTTCCAAACCAATACTTACCTATATCCTTTCTAAATCTAAACTTATCTAACTTGAACCCATTATTGCGGGTTCTCTCTTGGAGAGATACCCTCAAGACCTTATTTATATCCCCTTTGTTAATAACCATTTTCCACTTGTATACCTCGATCATGTCTCCCCTCATTCTACGTCTTACAAGTGA
>WNWK01033424.1:0-7500 GCA_009830355.1 Cherax destructor | reverse complement strand
GTTAGAGCTAAAGGAGGAGTGCAATAATGTTGAATAATCAGTTATGGCAAGTAAAGAAGGTATATAAATGTATAAATTCAAAGATTATGTGGAGTAAAATAAAGGTTGATGTGAAAAGTGGGTTATAGTAAGTGTTTATGCACCTGGAGAAGAGAGAAGTGTAGAGGAGAGAGAGAGAGATTTTGTGAAATGTTGAGTGAGTGTGGGGAGTTTTGAACCAAGTGAGAGAGTAATTGTGGTTGGGGATCTTAATGCTAAATTGGGTAAAAATGTTGTGGAGGGAGTAGTAGGTAATTGTGGTGCTAGGTAATGTAAATGGGGAACCATTAATTGAGCTATATGTAGAAAGAGGTTTGCACAAGTAATACATATTTTATGAAAAAGAAGATAAATAAATATACAAGGTATGATATAGCACGTAAGGAAAGTAGATTGTTGATTATGTATTGTGGATAAAAGGTTGATGGGTAGGCTTCAGGATGTACATGTTTAAAGAGGGGGAATGGGTATAGCAGATCATTATTTGGTTGTAGCTACAGTTAGAGTAAAAGGTAGATGGGAAAAAAAAGAAAAAGGCAACAGCAAGTAAGAGAGGTAAAGTGTATAAACTAAGGGAGGAGGAAGTTAGGTGAGATATAAGCAACTATTGGCAGAAAGGTTAGTGCAAGTAGGAGTAGTGGGGGGAAGAGAGTTGGATAGTTTTAAAAAAGCAGTATTAGAATGTAGCAGAAGTTTGTGGCTATAGGAGGGTGGATGCAGGAGGAAAGATGAGTGGGTGGAATGAAGAAGTAAAGGGTGATAAAAGAGAAAAGGTAGCTTATGAGAGGTTTTTACAAACAGAAGTGTTAATAGAAGAGCAGAGTATATGGAGAGTAAAAGAAAGGTGAAGAGAGTGGTGAGGGAGTGCAAAAGAAGAGCGGATGAAAGAATGGGAGAGGCTCTGTCACGAAATTTTGCTGAAAACAAGAAAAATTTTGGAGTGAGATAAACAAGGTAAGAAAGCCTAGGAACGAATGGATTTGTCAGTTAAAACAGAGTAGGGGAGTTAGTAGATGGGGAGCTGGAGGTATTGGGTAGATGGTGGGAATATTTTGAGGAACTTTAAATGTCGTTGAAAAAAGGAGGCGGTAATTTCATGTACTGGCCAGGGAGGTACAACATCGTTTAGGAGTGAAGAAGAGCAGGATGTGAGTGTGGGGAGGTGCGTGAGGCATGTAGAATGAAAGGTAAAGCAGCTGGAACTGACGGGATCATGACATAAATGTTAAAAGCAGGGAGGGTGGGGGATATAGTGTGGAGTGATTGCATTTTGTTTAATAAATGTATGAAAGAGGGAAGGTACCTAGGGATTGGCAGAGAGCATGTATAGTTCCTTTATATAAAGGGAAGGGGATAAAAGATGTAAAAATTATAGGGGAATAAGTTTACTGAGTATACCAGGTAAAGTGTATAGCAGGGTTATTATTGAAAGAATTAGAGGTAAGACAGAGAGTAGGATTGCAGATGAGCAAGGAGGCTTTAGAGTGTAGGGATGTAGATCAAGTGTTTACAGTGAAGCATATATGTGAACAGTATTTAGATAAAGGTAGAGGTTTTTATTGCATTTATGGATTTAGAAAAGGCATATGATAGAGTGGATAGGGAGCAATGTGGCAAATGCTGCAAGTGTATGAATAGGTAGTAAGTTACTGAACTGTAAAGAGTTTTTGTGAGGATAGTGAGGCTCAAGTTAGGGTGTGTAGGAGAGAGGGAGATTACTTCCCGGTAAAAGTAGGTCTTAGACAGGGATGTGTAATGTCACCATGGTTGTTTAATATATTATAGATGGGGTTGTAAAAGAAGTAAATGCTAGGGTGTTGGGGAGAGGGTGGGATTAAATTATGGAGAATTAAATGCAAATGGGAGTTGACACAGTTACTTTTTGCTGATGATACTGTGCTTATGGGAGATTCTAAAGAAAAGTTGGAAGGTTAGTGGGCGAGTTTAGGAGAGTGTGTAAAGGTAGAAAGTTAAAAGTGAACATAGATAAGAGTAAGGTGATGAGGGTGTCAAACGATTTAAATAAAGAAAAATTGGATATCATATTGGAGAGAGGGATTATGGAAGAAGTAAATGTTTTCAGATATTTGGAAGTTGACGTGTCAGCGGATGGGTTTATGAAGATGAGTGGTGCGTTGAGGTATCTGTGGAGACAAAAAACGTTATCCATGGAGGCAAAGAAGGGAATGTACGAAATACCTGGAATCTTGCATGTTTATGAGACAGAAAAAGACACCAGCAATCCTACCATCACGTAAAACAATTACAGGCTTTCGATTTTACACTCACTTGGCAGGACGGTAGTACCTCCTTGGGCTTTTGCTGTCTACAAACCTACTACCTAGGATATATATATATATATATATATATATATATATATATATATATATATATATATATATATATATATATATATATATATATATATATATTATTTATTAACACATCGGCCGATTCCCACCAAGGCAGGGTGGCCCGAAAAAGAAAAACTTTCATCATCATTCATTCCATCACTGTCTTGCCAGAGGGGTGCTTTACACTACAGTTATAAAACTGCAACATTAACACCCCTCCTTCAGAGTGCAGACACTGTACTTCCCATCTCCAGGACTCAAGTCTGGCCTGCCGGTTTCCCTGAATCCCTTCATAAATGTTACTTTGCTCACACTATAACAGCACGTCAAGTATTAAAAAATATTTGTCTCCATTCACTCCTATCAAATACGCTCACACATGCTTGCTGGAAGTCCAAGCCCCTCGCACACAAAACTTCCTTTACCCCCTCCCTCCAACCTTTCCTAGGCCGACCCCTACCCCGCCTTCCCTCCACTACAGATTTATACACTCTCGAAGTTATTCTGTCTCGTTCCATTCTCTCTACATGTCCGAACCACATCAACAACCCCTCCTCAGCTCTCTGGATAATAGTTTTGGTAATCCCGCACCTCCTAATTTCCAAACTCCGAATTCTCTGCATTATATTCACACCACACATTGACCTCAGACATGACATCTCCACTGCCTCCAGCCTTCTCCTCGTTGCAACATTCATCACCCATGCTTCATACCCATATAAGAGTGTTGGTATAACTATACTCTCATACATTCCCTTCTTTACTTCCATGGACAAAGTTCTTTGTCTCCACAGACTCCGAAGTGCTCCACTCACCCTTTTTCCCTCATTAATTCTATGATTCACCTCATCCTTCATAGACCCATCTGCTGACATGTCCACTCCCAAATATCTGAATACATTCACCTCCTCCATACTCTCTCCCTCCAATCTGATATCCAATCTTTCGTCACCTAATCTTTTTGTTATCCTCATCACCTTACTCTTTCCTATATTCACTTTCAATTTTCTTCTTTTACACACCCTACCAAATTCATCCACCAACCTCTGCAACTTCTCTTCAGAATCTCCCAAAAGCACACTGTCATCAGCAAAAAGCAACTGTGACAACTCCCTCTTTGTATTTAATTCTTTATCTTTTAACCCCACACCTCTTGCCAAGACCCTCGCATTCACTTCTCTCACAACCCCATCTATAAACACATTGAACAACCACGGTGACATCACACATCCTTGTCTAAGGCCCACTTTTACTGGGAAATAGTCCCCTTCCCTCCTACACACTCTAACTTGAGCCTCACTATCCTCATAAAAACTCTTCACTGCTTTCAGTAACCTTCCTCCTATTCCATACACCTGCAACATCTGCCACATTGCCCCCCCTATCCACCTTATCATACGCCTTTTCCAAATCCATAAATGCCACAAAAACCTCTTTACCCTTATCCAAATACTGTTCACCTATATGTTTCACTGTAAACACTTGGTCTACACACCCCCTACCTTTCCTAAAGCCCCCTTGTTCATCTGCTATCCTGTTTTCTGTCTTACTCTTAATTCTTTCAATAATAACTCTACCATACACTTTACCAGGTACAATCAACAGACTTATTCCCCTATATTTTTTGCACTCTCTTTTGTCCCCTTTGCCTTTATACAAAGGAACAATACACGCTCTCTGCCAATCCCTAGGTACCTTACCCTCTTCCATACATTTATTAAATAAATAATAGCACTAACCACTCCAAAATTATATCCCCACCTGCTTTTAACATTTCTATCTTTATCCCATCAATCCCAGCTGCCTTACCCCTTTCATTCTACCCACTGCCTCCGAACTTCCCCCACACTCACAACTGGCTCTTCCACCTCCTACAAGATGTTATTCCTCCCTGCCCTATACACGAAATCACAGCTTCCTGTCTTCATCAACATTTAACAACTCCTCAAAATATTCCCTCCATCTTCCTGATACCTCCAACTCTCCATTTAATAAACTCTCCTCTCCTATTTTTAACTGTCAAATCCATTTGTTCCCTAGGCTTCCTCAACTTATTAATCTCACTCCAAAACTTTTTCTTATTTTCAACAAAATTTGTTGAAACCTCTATGCTAACTTTTTCTCCCTTACTACTCTCTTTACATCATCATTCCACCAATCGCTCTTCTTCCCTCCCACCCACTCGTCTGTAACCACAAACTTCTGGAACACTGTAACACTACATTTTTAAATCTACCCCATACATCTTCGACCCTATTGCCTACACTCTCACTAGCCCATCTATCCTCCAATAATTGTTTATATCTTACCCTAATTGCCTCCTCTTTTAGTTTATAAACCTTCACCTCTCTTACTTACTGCTTCTATTTTCCTTGTATCCCATCTACCTTTACTCCCACTGTAGCTATAACTAAAAAGTGATCTGATATATCTGTTGCCCCTCTATAAACATGTACATCCGAAGTCTACTCAACAGTCTTTTATCTACCAATACATAGTCCAACAAACTACTGTCATTACGCCCTACATCATATCTTGTATACTTATTTATCCTCTTTTTCTTAAAATATGTATTACCTATAACTAAACCCCTTTCTATACAAAGTTCAATCAAAGGGCTCCCATTATCATTTACACCGGGCACCCCAAACTTACCTACCACACCCTCTCTACATGTTTCTCCTACTTTAGCATTTAGGTCCCCTACCACAATTACTCTCACACTTGGTTCAAAAGTTCCTATACATTCGCTTAACATCTCCCAAAATCTCTCTCTCTCCTCTACACTCCTCTCTTCTCCAGGTGCATACACGCTTATTATGACCCACTTTTCGCATCCGACCCTTATTTTAATCCACATAATCCTTGAATTTACACATTTATATTCCCTCTTCTCCTTCCATAACTGATTGTTACGATTCGAACCTCAGTCTAGGGGCTGGTTACCTTCGTAACAATATCACTTTGAGAAGAAACTTAGAATCTTATAAAATCAGGTAATAATGAGAGTTCAACAAGCCTTTTCCGTTTTTTATTTAAACCTTAAATGCTTATCTGAGGTTATTCCACCTTTAAGAAGGTTGGTTAAGTCCCTAGTATGGTTTGAAAATTGTCTATTCATCCACGACCTACGGTGATAGCTTGTATTAGCCCAGCTTTGGTCAGTATTCTGAATTGTCGTCTCAAGAAAATGTATTTGATGTTTCAATTGATATTTTATACTTCTCTGCCTTTATTGAGGCAATAGTCTCAGTTATTGTGCGAAACGTTAATGTAAATTATATTTGTATAAAACTCATGTCATTGAGTATGATTATTGTACAGAAACAAGTAAAGTCATATGTCGACTGTTTTCGTATAAAGTTTATCATAATAGAGATAACTTTATACCCTACACTGAATAATTATATGA
Source organism: Cherax destructor (assembly GCA_009830355.1). NCBI lineage: Eukaryota > Metazoa > Arthropoda > Malacostraca > Decapoda > Parastacidae > Cherax > Cherax destructor. The sequence goes on along the minus strand of WNWK01033424.1, from coordinate 1,695 downwards.
ATTATTTTATATTAAATTTCTCAAATTTTACTTGCTTGGGTCAATCTCCTAAAACTACATGAACAATAGGGTGATAGATTGTATCAGGGCCTCATTTATTTGCCTGTTTTGCCCCGTCGTAACAACTTATTTAATTAAGCTTTGATTGTTTCATCGTTAGAGAAAATCATTATAGTATTAGGGTAATTTTTAGGAGATTGACCCAAGCAAGTAAAATTTGAGAAATTTAATATAAAAGAATTCATATAATTATTCAGTGTATGGTATAAAGTTATCTCTATCATGATAAACTTTATTCGAAAACAGTCGACATATGACTTTACTTGTTTCTGTACAATAATCATACTCAATGACATGAGTTTTATACAAATAATATTTTGCATTAACGTTTCGAAATTCAATAACTGAGACTATTGCCTCAATAAAGGCAGAGAAGTATAAAATATCAATTGAAACATCAAATACATTTTCTTGAGACGACAATTCAGAATACTGACCAAAGCTGGGCTAATACAAGCTATCACCGTAAGTCGTGGATGAATAGACAATTTTCAAACCATACTAGGTACTTAACCAACCCTCTTAAAGGTGGAATAACTTCCCAAGCCTACTCCAAAGAGCGTATGACTACTCTTGTGAAAGTCATTGAACCTACTCCTGGTCAGGAGTGGATGTGTGAACCTACTCCTGGTCATGAGTGGATGTGTGAACCCCGACTTCTCTCTCCAAGAGTAGCTCTTACAGATTTTTCCTCATCTCCGCTGAACACTGTTTCCAGAGGACCAGAGGTGATAATCTCGCACCACACACTGTTTCCATAAAAGCTTCAATAAATATGAGTTTTGCTTCTCATATTAGCTTTTAATGTCTGCAAGACAGACAAAAAGAATAGTACTACAAAGATTTCTATATGCAGAAATCGCACAGAGGCACCAGCATTAACAGCTAGAACAGTAGCTGAACCAACAATGCCAACAGCAAGGCTGCAGAACAGATTAATGAAGTCCACATTAATCTGCAGTGAACATTAAGGAACTTGAGAATAGGTTCTGTTCCAAAACGTCATAACTAACTTTTATCCTTCCAATATAAAAACTAGAATGATATGCTTTATCCCAGGACAGCAGTGACTCACAAAATGACTGAAAGGTTCTTAGTCCCAAAACTAACGGCGAAAACAACAGCACCAACCATGCTAACTCCCATCGTGTGGATGCTCAGGACCCTGGGTTACAGGTACAAAGAGGAATGTCCAACAACAGAGAGGGAGACAAATCAATCACCAGTGCTCCAACCGTATAGGGAGACACCTACCAAGAACTCGCCAAAGTCAATCCTTTCACTCTGCCCAATAATGGTGTCGCCAATACCAAAAGCAAAAGGGAAAGAGACATAGTTACTTATACCCTGTGGTTGCTTATCTTCAGGGTGAGAGGTAAGCGAGAGCCAAACATCAGTAGCCATCATTGCTGGAAGACAAACAAGTTAGCAACTTCCCATTCTAGATACTTCTCTGTACAGACTGTCAAAATATAAAGTTGAGACCTCCTCCCCTATCTGATGGTTTAGAACTTCTGCATGAAGGTGTACTTGAGCCTCAGATGATCCTGACATTATGAAAATAAGTTCATAACAAGAATGATAATATGGCTTAAGAGATTTTAGATCATATCTCCATTTACCTCGGATCAAACC
>WNWK01033423.1:15000-21163 GCA_009830355.1 Cherax destructor | reverse complement strand
CCTAGAACTCTACTGGACCCTCATCCTCAGAAAGAGAATAATTTACTTCAGGGAGAACTAAAGGTTCCCCCTGGAGTTGTTTCAATAATTTCTTCTCCTACCACCCCTATATTCTCTGAACTTTTATATATATATATATATATATATATTTATATATATATATTTTAATATAAAATATATATATATTATATATATATATATATATATATATATATATATATATATATATATATATATATAAGTATATATTTCTTTAAAAGGTAAAATTAATTAGAAAGAACTCATTTAAAATTAAGTCCTTTTAAAATTTTCTTATACGTTTAAATATATTTTTTTATTTATGTTAATGTAAGAATTTTTAATTTTGAAAGAGAATCTTTGAAAACCTACCTAACCTTTTTAAATAAAGGAAATTTTAAATTTTAGCAAACCCAACTAAATATATTTTAGATACGTTAACATTAATTTAATAATAAACAAACACAATGAAATATATTTTTTTCGTTATGTTCAGAATGATTTTGGAAATTTTGCATCAAAATTTTCACTTGTCTTATATGGCAGGTGGGTGCATTTGAAGCCAAAATCCAAGTTTTCCCTTTAATCGGCACGACATTATATATATTATATTATGTCGTGCCAATATAACTCGTCAATTAGCAGAACCTCATCAAATTAGCCCTTTCTAAATTTCCTTATACGTTTATATATCTTTAAACATGAGGAAGAAGGTTTTAGAAAGGACCAATTTTGTGAGTTTTAATTGACCAGTTTTATCTAATCGGCACGATATATATATATATATATATATATATATATATATATATATATATATATATATATATATATATATATATATATATATATATATATACGCCGATTAGGTAAAACTGTCAATTAGAAAGAACTCATCTAAAATTAAGTCCTTTCTAAAATTTTCTTTATACGTTTAAGATATATTTTTTCATTTATGTTAATGTAAGAATTTATAATTTTGTACCAAGAGAAACTTTGAAAACCTACCTAACCTTATTACAACAAGCCAATTTAATTTAGCTAACCCAACTAAATATATTTTAGATACGTTAACATTAATTTAATAATAAACAAACACAATGAAATATATTTTTTCGTTATGTTCAGAATGATTTTGGCGAAATTATTGCATACACAAATTTTCACTTGTCTTATATGGCAAGGTGGCGTTGCTTTTAAGCCAAAATCGCAAGTTTTACCTAATCGCACGACATATATATATATATATATATATATATATATATATATATATATATATATATATATATATATATATATATATAATATATATATATATATATGGTTTAACTATAAGAACCGACCCTATCCCTCTGTTTGCTGCATTTAATACAATCCATCATCGCCTTTGTATAGGAGTCCTGTTTTAGGCTATGGTGTTTAGCGGAGACTGTGAGCGAATGTAATTTGAATAAGCCGCAACAATCACAAGACAAATATTTGAACTAAACACGATAAGTTTAAAGAAGAAGAAAAAAGAAGAAAGAATTATGGCAGCCAATTGAAGGTTCTTCTTCAAGGATACCGAAATATTATTGTTCTTCGAAGCACTAAATTTATATTCTATATCCTCTTCTTTATATTTTGCGGTATAACCGTATTGAAAAGTGTGCCATTCATATTTTTTTTCGCTGGATAAGCTCCTTGTAAGCCTGGGCTGAGCCAGCTGTCTTCTCAGAAAATTGGGTGAATCGGAGCCCAATAATATGGTTAGCAGTGCAGAATATCAAGGCGGCCAGCCCAACCCAAGTCACGATAACCTCATCACAAACATTATGGCTCTGCATTTGTGCCCTCAAAGACCGGAACATTAATTTTTATCCCAACTGTTATTTTCATCTATAATAATGCAGGCATATAACATGACAAAAATTAGTGAAATTTGCGAAATTTATGCTTGCCGAACAGAAAAAAAAATACATTATGAATTAGTAAATTGAAATGTGATTCCAGTATCAGAAATACTGAACACTTGTATACTTTAGGATGGTTCTGGCATCAAAATTACTACATATCTGCCATATGTAATATTTTTTTTCTCCAGAGTTCTAAGTACATGTGTGGTGTAACGTGTATCTAATATCAGCAATACTAACGTAAATATCAAAGGTGTAGTACGCAATAAATGCATTATACATACGATCAATTGGAAAGACATTTAAAGAGTCTGTAGAAAGTAAGAAATTTGCCAGTGGATGCGTTAAAAAAAAGAATGTTTCTGAACTTATTGGTGCCAAAGTATATGTGTGACCCTTTAATAAAGATGGGTCACTCACAAGGGTGGTGCTTTAATACCGATGAAGGGATCGTGATTCAAGAAATTGGAGCAATATTTCTGCTTCTTGGATCAGACCTAATTACCTCCCATACCCTAGGAGATGAGAGAACCTTATGGATTCAGCGATTCCTATAAATATAAAAAACAGTGGTAGTAATAATATCTTTTTTTATTAACACATCGGCCGATTCCCACCAAGGCAGGGTGGCCTGAAAAAGAAAAACTTTCGTCATCATTCACACCATCACTGTCTTGCCAGAGGGGTGCTTTACACTACAGTTATAAAACTGCAACATTAACACCCCTCCTTCAGAGTGCAGACACTGTACTTCCCATCTCCAGGACTCAAGTCCGGCCTGCTGGTTTCCCTGAATCCCTTCATAAATGTTACTTTGCTCACACTCCAACAGCACGTCAAGTATTAAAAAAAATTTGTCTCCATTCACTCCTATCAAATACGCACGCATGCTTGCTGGAAATCCAAGCCCTCGCACACAAAACCTCTTTTACCCCCTCCCTCCAACCTTTCCTAGGCCGACCCCTACCCCTCCTTCCCTCCACTACAGATATATACACTCTCGAGGTCATTCTGTTTCGTTCCATTCTCTCTACATGTCCGAACCACCTCAACAACCCCTCCTCAGCTCTCTGGATAATAGTTTTGGTAATCCTGCACCTCCTCCTAATTTCCAAACTCGAATTCTCTGCATTATATTCACACCACACATTGACCTCAGACATGACATCTCCACTGCCTCCAGCCTTCTCCTCGTTGCGACATTCATCACCCATGCTTCATACCCATATAAGAGTGTTGCTATAACTATATCTCATACATTGCCCTCTTAACTTCCATAGACAAAGTTCTTTGTCTCCACAGACTCGAAGTGCACCACTCACCCTTTTCCCCTCATCAATTCTATGATTCACCTCATCCTTCATAGACCCATCTGCTAACATGTCCACTCCCAAATATCTGAATACATTCCCTCTCCATACTCTCTCCCTCCAATCTGATATCCAATCTTTCGTCAGCTAATTTTTTTGTTATCCTCATCACCTTACTCTTTCCTATATTCGCTTTCAATTTTCTTCTTTTACATACCTTACCAAATTCATCCACCAGCCTCTGCAACTTCTCTTCAGAATCTCCCAAAAGCACAGTGTCATCAGCAAAAAGCAACTGTGACAACTCCCACTTTGTATTTGATTCTTTGTCTTTTAACCCCACACCTCTTGCCAAGACCCTCGCATTCACTTCTCTTACAACCCCATCTATAAATATATTGAACAACCACGGTGACATCACACATCCCTGTCTAAGGCCTAGTTTTACCAGGAAATAATCTCCCTCTCTCCTACACACTCTATCCTGAGCCTCACTATCCTCATAAAAGTTCTTCACTGCTTTCAGTAACCTACCTCCTATTCCATACACCTGCAACATCTGCCACATTGCCCCCTTATCCACCCTATCATACGCCTTTTCCAAATCCATAATGCCACAAAAACCTCTTTACCCTTATCCAAATACTGTTCACCTATATGTTTTACTGCAAACACTTGGTCTACACACCCCCTACCTTTCCTAAAGCCACCCTGTTCATCTGCTATTCTGCTCTCTGTCTTACTCTTAATTCTTTCAATAATAACTCTACCTGGTATACTCAACAGACTTATTCCCCTATAATTTTTGCACTCTCTTTTGTCCCCTTTGCCTTTATACAAAGGAACAATACACGATCTCTGCCAGACCCTAGGTACCTTACCCACTTCCATACATGTATTAAATAATAGCACCAACCACTCCAAAACTATATCTCCGCCTGCTTTTAACATTTCTACCTTTATCCCATCAATCCCAGCTGCCTTACCCCCTTTCATTCTACCCACTGCCTCACGAACTTCCCCCACACTCACAACTGGCTCTTTCGCAGTCCTACAAGATGTTGTTCCTCCTTGCCCTATACACGAAATCATAGCTTCCCTGTCTTCATCAACATTTAACAACTCCTCAAAATATTCCCTCCATCTTCCAGATACCTCTAACTCTCCATTTAATAACTCTCCTCTCCTATTTTTAACTGTCAAATCCATTTGTTCCCTAGGCTTCCTCAACTTATTAATCTCACTCCAAAACTTTTTCTTATTTTCAACAAAATTTGTTGATAACATCTCACCCATTCTCTCATTTCCTCTCTTTTTACATTGCTTGACCACTCTCTTAACCTGTCTTTTTTTTTCTTCATATACTCTTCCCTCCTTGCATCACTTCTCCTTTGTAAAAACCTTTCATATGCTAACTTTTTCTCCCTTTACTCTCTTTACATCATCATTCCACCAATCGCTCTTCTTCCCTCCCGCACCCACTTTCCTGTAACCACAAACTTCTGCTGAACACTCTAACACTACATTCTTTAACCTACTCCATACATTTTCGACCCCATTGCCTATACTCTCACTAGCCCATCTATCCTCCAATAGTTGTTTATATCTTACCCTAACTGCCTCCTCTTTTAGTTTATAAACCTTCACCTCTCTCTTACTTACTGCTTCTATTTTCCTTGTATCTTATCTACCTTTTACTCCCACTTTAGCTACAACTGAAAAGTGATCTGATATATCTGTGGCCTCTCTATAAACATGTACATCCTGAAGTCTACTCAACAGTCTTTTATCTACCAATACATAGTCCAACAAACTACTGTCATTACGCCCTACATCATATGTTGTATACTTATTTATCCTCTTTTTCTTAAAATATGTATTACCTATAACTAAACCCCTTTCTATACAAAGTTCAATCAAAGGGCTCCCATTTTCATTTACACCTGGCACCCCAAACTTACTTACCACACCCTCTCTACATGTTTCTCCTACTTTAGCATTTAGGTCCCCTACTACAATTAATAATTTGATATAGGGCGTAATGACAGCAGTTTGTTGGACTATTTATTGGGAGATAAGACTGCTGGGTAGCCTTCAGGATATGCATGTTTATAAAGGAGCCACATATATATCGCATCACTTTTTAGCTGTAGATACAGTGAGAGTAAAAGGTAGATGGAAGCAGCAAGTAAGAGACAGGTGAAGGTTTATAAACTAATGGAGGAGGCAGTTAGGGTAAGATATAAACAACTATTGGAGGATAGATGGGCTAGCTAGTGAGAGTATAGGCAATGGGGTTGAAGATGTATGGGGTAAGTTTAAGAATATACTGTTAGTGTTCAGCAGAAGTTTGTGGTTACAGAAAAGTGGGTGTGGGAGGGAAGAGGAGCGATTGGTGGAATGATGATTTAACGAGGAGTAGTAAGAGAAAAAAGTTAGCATATGAGAGATTTTTACAAAGTAGAAGTGATGGAAGGAGGGAAGTATATATGGAGAAAGAGAGGTTAAGAGAATGGTGAAGGAATGTAAAAAGAGAGCAAATGAGAGAGTGGGTGAGATGTTATCAACAAATTTTGTTGAAAATAAGAAAAAGTTTAGGAGTGAGATTAATAAGTTTAGAAAACCTAAGGAAAGAGTGGATTAGACAGTTAAAAGATAGGAGAGAGGAATTGTTAGATGGAGAGTTGGAGGTATCGGGAAGATGGAGGGAATATTCTGAGGAACATAAATGTTGATGAAGATATTGAAGCTGTGATTTCGTGTATAGGGCAAGGAGGAATAACATCTTGTAGGAGTGAGGAAGAACCAGTTGTGGGTGTTGGGGAAGTCGTGAGGCAGTGGGTAAAATGAAAGGGGGTAAAGCAGCTGGGATTGATGGGATTAAGACAGAAATGTTAAAAGCAGGAGGGGCTATAGTTTTGGAATGGTTAGTTCTTTTATTTA
>WNWK01033423.1:0-7500 GCA_009830355.1 Cherax destructor | reverse complement strand
ATATTAATACATTACTTCAAAACAAGTCTGCTAACCTCTCTTCCACAAGATGGCCACAATTAAACGGGGAATAACACAAATCTACAACACCTGGGTATCTTTATTTGGAGACGTTTCTCTGTACAGTGACTTTTTCATTTCAATACAGATATAATAACAGTACACAATGGACAATGAGGTAATGGGTCCCACGACCCGGAAACCGGTGTTTAGTACCTTAGTCTTGGTAAAACTGAAGCATAAGCAACAAAAGTGACTTCTATTCTGCAGTCAGCAGAAGTGCATCATTTGAAGTCACGTCAAAGGTCAGTGGGAACCACTAGTGGAAGTAGGTCTTACTTTCGAGTTTCACCGCAGGTAAACATAGATTGTGGAAGATATCCCTTGTGTTACCACGGTGTTACTGTGTCACAACACTATCGTAGCAATATTAGTATATAATACCTATAATGATCATGACTTAGACACATGTACAACAAGAAGGCATCTTTAAATGCTAACCTGCCTATGGTGTATAGAAATATACCCAGTTGGATGGGTCTTATTAGAGCCAGCTGGCCAAGCAGTTAGCGCACTGGCCTGTGAGTTTTTGTACAAACCTGTCGCGGGTTCAGGTTCCTCCCGTTCCGTGATTTATGTGAAATCATGCTGTTACAATTTTGAGTCTGGGTTTCTTTATTTGTAGACGTTTCGCCATCCATTGGCCTCATCATTTCAATACAGGAACAAAAACGTGGACGACCATAGAGGAGGAGGTAAAACGTCCCTCAGTCTCGCAGAATTATAATCAGAAAACAGTAGAAGATGAGGTATTCAATATCTCAGTCTAGGAGCAAATGTTGATGAATCTGAAACACAGTATATAGGCACCAGTTATCCTGCCAGTGCTTCAGATTCACCAAGACTTCGGTGCTTCCAAGTTATATAAATGGTTCAGGAAACCGACAAGTTGATGAATGAGACACTTGGGCAACACTTGGGTATCGTCACTGTGGAAACGATTCGCCAGTCAGTGGCTTCTTCAGTCCAATACAGAGACTGGTGACAGACAAGGAGTTTGAGGTTATCAGTTCCTTATCCTAAAGTCGATACGAGAGAGTGAGGGCTGTATCAACCTTAGTAAAAGGATAATAATAATCTTTATTTCTACAAGTACACGATACAACTGATATAGACCTAGCTGATATCATTGGCATACTAAACAGAAAGACACACAGCTGTCTGTAAACACCAAGGTATATATTGTCAGGAACATTAATTCATCTGTGATCATTCATTCCCAAGCAGACACGAGCCTGGAAGACGTTCGTAAAGCATAACAACTTCGATGAAATAAAGTTGGTTGTTCAAACAAAATATGTGGCCGTTAGGTGGCTCCATCTTCATCGTGTTCATTATTTGTAGTTTTCGTAACACAAATGTAATGAAGGTCGTCAGATCCTCTAATACTTAATTCGCAAACGGAGAAATTATTTACAAACTTTATCTCTCAGTCCACAGCACGATTCGAACCTGCAAACTCTGCATTAAACTACAAAGTACTTTTGCCCATACCTATCTGGTGTCTGGCTGTGTGGCAAAAGTACTGTGTGCTTTGATGCAAAGTGCACAGGTTCGAATCCAGCTCTGGACTGAGAGATAATGTTTGTAAATAATTTCACTCATTTGCGAGTTGTCAAGAATTCTAATATCACTTTCGAAGTTGACTGCAAATAGCTGGATCAGATAGAATCAATTATCACTAGCCTGGTGCTGCAGGGTATGCGGATACAACGTCTAGCTTCTGCTAGGACCCCATACTTATCCGGAACTGATTGTGTGGCGAAAGTACTGTGCATTTTGATGCAAAGCTGTACACACCGAATGAGATAGTGTAAAATTTATAGTGTACACGCTGTGTTGTATTCACACCGACGTAGTGTACACGCTGTGTTGTGTTCACACTGACGTAGTGTACACGCTGTGTTGTGTTCACACTGACGTAGTGTACACGCTGTGTTGTGTTCACACTGACGTAGTGTACACGCTGTGTTGTGTTCACACTGACGTAGTGTACACGCTGTGTTGTGTTCACACTGACATAGTGTACACGCTGTGTTGTGTTCACACTGACGTAGTGTACACGCTGTGTTGTGTTCACACTGACGTAGTGTACACGCTGTGTTGTGTTCACACTGACGTAGTGTACACGCTGTGTTGTGTTCACACTGACGTAGTGTACACGCTGTGTTGTGTTCACACTGACATAGTGTACACGCTGTGTTGTGTTCACACTGATGAGTTACACGCTGTGTTGTGTTCACACTGACGTAGTGTACACGCTGTGTTGTTCACACTGACATAGTGTACACGCTGTGTTGTGTTCACACTGATGTAGTGTACACGCTGTGTTGTGTTCACACTGACGTAGTGTACACGCTGTGTTGTGTTCACACTGACGTAGTGTACACGCTGTGTTGTGTTCACACTGACGTAGTGTACACGCTGTGTTGTGTTCACACTGACGTAGTGTACACGCTGTGTTGTGTTCACACTGACGTAGTGTACACGCTGTAAATCGGTGAACACAAGTTTATATTGAGGTGGGGTGACAACAGAATGAGGTGGTATACATACTGTATACTGTATGGTGGTATACACTATGCTGATGTTATATACACATTATATATTTATGTATCGTGCTCACGGTATGACGAGGTATGTTCCCAACAAATAATGAAGAGATGCTCACATATAATGAGTTGGTGTACACAGAATATAATGATACGTCCACATAATATGTTGAGATAATGTATACACAGTATATTGGTATACACAAGGTATAATGAGGCAGTATACAACATTATAAGACTAGCAGAGTAAACAAAATAATAACGCAACTTCACAACACTACAACAATATTTTTGTCATGGAAAGTTGTAAAACAACCACAGTTAAAATATGTTGTGTCGAATAGGTAAATCTTGCTATTTTGGCTTAAATTGCAACGCTCTTTTTGCCAAATAAGGCAAGCGAAAATCTGTGTATGCAGTAATGTTGCAAAAAATAATTTTGAACCTAACGAAAAAAAATATTTCATTGTGTTTGTTTATTATTAAACTATTGTAAACTTTTCTAAAATATATTTAGTTGGACTAGGCTAAATTAAATTGCGCTTGTTATGATAAGGTTTACCTGGAGTTTACCTGGAGAGGGTTTCGGGGGTCAACGCCACAACCTCTCGGTCTGAGACCAGGCCTCATGGTGGATCAGGGTCTGATCAACCAGGCTGTTACTGCTGGCCGCACGTAAACTGACGTACGAACCACAACCCGGTTGGTCAGGTACTGACTTTAGGTGCCTGTCCAGTGCCTTCTTGAAGACAGCCAGGGGTCTATTTGTAATTCCCCTTATGTATGCTGGGAGGCAGTTGAACAGTTTTGGGCCCCGGACACTTATTGTGTTGTCTCTGAATGTACTCGTGGCGCCCCTGCTTTTCATCGGGGGAATGTTGCATCTCCTGCCAAGTCTTTTGCTTTCATAGGGAGAGATTTTCGTGTGGAGGTTTATATATATATATATATATATATATATATATATATATATATATATATATATATATATATATATATATATATATATATCTGGATTTGTGAGAAAAACTGCTTTGGGTAGGTAATAAAACGTGTATTGAATAGCACCAACCAGGTTAGCAAAAAGACTTCCTTGGAGAGCTTGCTGGAAAGATAAGAGTGAAAAATGAAGTGGACATAGATCACAACTAGTGAAAGGGTACGCAAAACACATGTGCGGAAAGAGCAAAGACGAGATGAAAAGTGATCCAGAGTAGTGGGTCACTAACAAAATGACGAGGCAACAGCAGGGTAATCAGAATCTGCAAATATGAAATATGTAGAATTTGATATTCACAAACAAAAGTGTTCTTGCCCTCTGGAAAACTTTGTTGATATCTGCTTGCAAATTTTCCGTACCTTCTACCGACTTTTATGCTTGCTATGGTGTCGTCAGCAAAACATTATTCGAAGCTGTGGTTAGTGTTTTATTTGTTTGTTATGAGGATGGGGTACTGAACTTTTTCCTTTGCCTAGGCTAGATTTTTCTTTGTTTACTACTATTTGTGTTCGGTTTTTAAAAAGCTTTTATTAATAGGGATGAGAGTGTTGCAAGATTGTAAGAATTTCCTTGGGGGGGCAGGGGCGGATCTACTTTGAAACTAATAAATCTTAAGCTTCAGGGCCCCTAATCCCGGAGGGACTCCAGAAGCATCTTTAGTCCACATTGCTTAAAGATATTGGGTCTGTATGAGAAAGTATGAGCCTGGCCCATTGCCGGGCTCAGAGAGTAGATACTCTCGAAACTCTTCAAAGGTAGTGTAATTTAACACAAAATGTTAAAATAAAAATTAAAAGATTATTAAAGAATCATGTAGGCTAGCTGTTGCTAGTTATGGGGGCCATAACAGTTCAAGCTTCAGGACCCCAGAAATGTAGGCCCGCCACTGCCTTGGGGTGTGTAATTGTATTTTATATAAAGCAAAATTGTTTAGATGGGCAGTATATTGCTGCCCTACTCTTCGTAGCATTGGCAGAAAAAAAACTACTTACGTGTTCCTGTCATATTTGATCATACAAGATATTGTTTGTACATCATGTAATAATGTGTCAACCTGAGCTGGGCGAAGAGAAATGATATAAAATATCGACACAATGGAGAGAGACAACTGCTGCAGTATAATGCCGTCTTTTATTGACAACGTCTTACCTATACAATAGGTTTTGACTTGATAAGATCTGATTTGCGACGTGATAAGGGCGAAATGTTGTTAACAAAGGATCGCATTATACTGGATTTTTTTTCTCCAGCGAACTGGGAGACTTCAGTGTAGTAATAAGTATATCAAGCATACCTATGTGGGCAGAGTGTCTACCCATAAAGGTATCATTCTCATATTGATATCTCTATTGCTTCCGCTGTCTCCAGTATTTACGTCATGTCTATATTCGACTGAAGAAATCTGCTGAGCAGTCGAAACGTTTCGGTAAAGATACCCTATTGTTGCATGTCTTATCGGTACAATATAAAAGTAATAAAATGATAATTGCATGGTTTCGTTTTAGCTGAACTATAGAGTATCTTACGCATCACCATCTCACAGCAGTTGTTGTTGAGGGTTAGTGGGGTGGGGGAGCTTCCCTTGGGCTCTGAAAGGGCAAATTTAAGAATTGCATATCACACACACATTGTCTTGACACAGATTCCAGATAGTGGCGAGGTTATGCCACAATGACAGTGACGCATGTATCGTTAACAAATCCTGTGGTAATGCACAAAATCCTTGCAACATGCTGTCTATAATGCCGTTGCAGCACGTACACACGTGACCGCAAGATTACCATGCACAAACCTATGCATATTTAGACAGGGATAAATTTGACAGCTCTACTCCTGAACATGGGTTACCTTTGCATGGTGGGGGGAGGGGGGGTTCTCTTCCCATCCCCATCGATGCTGGGTTTATCTAGACTCACAAAATCGTAATAACGCGATTGCAAACAAACCACGGTACGGGTGGTGCTCGAACTCGTGACAAGTGGGTTGTGGAACTCCAGGCCAGTGCGTAAGCTGGCCCAGTGGCTTGCGCACTGGGCTGGAGTTTCGCGACTAGCTTGCCATGAGTTCGATCCCCACCCATACCATGTTTTTTTAATGGAATATCTAGCGTGGTGGAACTCTTTAAGCAGCTTGAGGGTTTTGTACCGTTCGTTTTATGACGCAGTAATTAGCGTCATTTTCTGAGAGTTAACTGTTTTTAGGCTAAGTATGGGTAAAGTAGGTTACAAAGTGCAACCGACTTTATCCACAAATAAATTAAACGAGGCTAGACAATGTTAAAATTAACACTTTTAAAGGCGTGGTGAGGATGGACGGGACTAAGAACCCAGTAAACCATTTTTCCCCTAAATTGTGAAATTTTCCATTGTCAGAATTTTTTTTTTTGTTACTCAGTGTGAACTTGAGTTAATGTGTGGACTGTGACTAATGATGTGGAATAGTCTACATTATATTGTGATTATTATGTATGTGATTCTATCTTCAGTATGACAGTAAATTGATCATGATAGCATCAATTTTGTATATACCTTTGACGGGTTTTCCCGAGTTTCTCTTCATCTGTCTGTAGTGCATAAGCTCCTCCGCGCATATGCTGTACTCTTTATCAAGATTTGATGGACTCATCATATCGACTCCAGGCTGAGGGACTGATAACCTCAAACTCCTTCTGATCTTCAACCGTTCTTCTCTGTATTGGACTGAGGAAGCCACTGGCTGGCGAAGCGTTTTCATAATAGATACGCAAGTGTTGCACAAGTGGTCAGTGGTCGGTAGGCTGAGGTCAGTGGTCACGTGTGGTCATACCTGTCCTAAGCTGTCTGGGAATTAGCGTGGGGTGATACCGAGCACATGGCTCACTGCAGTGTTTTAGAATCTCAGGTTGAAGTGTTGAAGAAGGAGGTTCTACTTCTTCAGTAGGAAAATAGGAGGCTGAAGCTTCGCCTAGATGGGTGTGGGAGTGAGTGTGAGATGGTTGGAGCTGGTAAGGAGGAAATGGTTACCAACAGTGAAAGTGGCAGCCGCTTTAAGTGGCAAGTGGTTCACAATTCAGGAAGAAGGAAGATAAAGAAGGTTAACAGAGAAGATGTGAAGGTAGGAAATCGATTCTCTGTTCTCCAGGACGAGTGTACTTCAGTGGTTAGCGAGTGGCGAGTGGTACCCAGTAATGGGAGGAGCATCAAAATAAGGAAAGTTAAGAGAGAAGATTTGAAGGTAGGAAATAGCTTCTCTGTTATTCAGGATGAGTGTACTCCAGTGGGCAGTGAAGGTAAAGGTACTACTTCCCCTGCTAATAGAGGTAAGAGAATTCTTGTGGTAGGTGACTCACAGGTAAGATATATGGACCGTGCTTTCTGTAATAGGAATAGGGAGGTGAGAGAGAGGTGTGCTTCCCTGGAGCTGGTGTTGGTGACATAGTCAACAGGTTGGATAATATCATGTCAGGTAATGGGAACAAGCCCATTATCTGTCTCAGTGCTGGTGGAAATGATATTGGGAAGGGTAGGAGAGAAAAGCTGCTGGATAAGTACAGGTCAGCTATAGAGCTAATCAAGTCTAAGGGAGGGGTCCCAATTATATTGCCTAGAAGGAGAGTGGGAAATGAATGGTTGTCTAGGGCAATTGGTGTAAATTGCTGGCTAGACAGATACTGCAAGGAACTTGCAGTCCCATTCATTGACAACTGGGACAACTTTTATGGCAAACATGATATGTATGCAAGGGATGGGGTACATCTCTCTGGGACAGGGGTGGAAGCACTTGCCAACTCGATTGAGAGGGCCATTGCTGACATGCCTAGGATTTTAAACTGATAGGGGATAGAGGTATGGGTGTATGTGGGAAACAGTCAGTTTGCAACACTAGGGCTGAAAACAGTAAATTTATAAA
>WNWK01033422.1:0-21163 GCA_009830355.1 Cherax destructor | reverse complement strand
AATGAGTGAGTTACTTAAGCCCCAGTATGACCAGTTTTAGTGGCCACTAACCAGACTGAAAATCAAAAACCAAATAAATTTTTTTATGAGTGTCCCCGAATTTGACAGGATCCCTTTTTGACATCACCACGCCCCAAATGACTTAAAAGGAAAAAATGAATGCCCATGCCTCCGCTCCAGGCCCAGACTCATGGAACCCGTGTTCATAAAGAACTGCAAAAGCCCCATAAATGTTTTTAACATCTAATGGAGAGGAAGCGGGACACGGGTTTTCCCCCAGCTACTAAAAACAACAGACTTACCCCCGCTCCAAAAAGGGGGGCAGTAAAGCAAAAACAAAGAACTACAGACCAATTGCGCTAACGTCCCTATCATAAAAATCTTTGAAAGGGTTCTAAGAAGCAAGATCGCCACCCATCTTGATACCCATCAATTCACAACCCAGGACAGCATGGGAGAGCGGGCCCGCTCCTGTCTGTCCCAACTCTGGACCCTACGACAAGGTCCGGGAGTCTAGAAGATAAACAGAATGCAGATGTTATATACACAGATTTTCAAAGCCTTTGACAAGTGTGACCATGGTGTAAAGCACACAAAAGGTGAAAAAAAGGAAACCCAGGAAAATTTGGGAGATGGATCTAAAATTTTCCCTAACATGAAAAACAAAGAGTAGTAGTAAAAGAGTAAAGTCTGAGGCAGCTACTGTGGCTCTGTTCCACAAGGCACAGTACTTGCTCCCATCCTATTCCTCATCCTCATATCAGATATTGACAGGGATATAAGCCACAGTGCTGTGTCTTCCTTTGCAGATGACACCCGAATCTGTATGACAGTGTCCACCGTTGAAGACACGGCTAGACTCCAAGCAGACATAAACCAAATCTTTAAATGGGCTGCAGAAAACAATATGAAGTTCAATGATGAGAAATTTCAATTACTCAGATACGGAAAACGTGAAGAAATTAAAATCTCTTCGGAGTACAAAACTAATTCCAACCCACTTTTCACATCCGACCCTTATTTTAATCCACATAATCCTTGAATTTACACATTTATATTCCATCTTCTCCTTCCATAACTGATCCTTCAACATTATTGCTACCCCTTCCTTAGCTCTAACTCTCTCAGATACTCCTGACTTAATCCCATTTATTTCTCCCCACTGAATCTCGCCTACCCCCTTCATCTTTGTTTCGCTTAGGGCCAGGACATCCAACTTCTTTTCATTCATAACATCAGCAATCATCTCTTTCTTATCATCCGCACTACATCCACGCACATTCAAACAACCCAGTTTTATAGTTTTTCTTCTTCTCTTTTTTAGTAAATGTGTACAGGAGAAGGGGTTACTAGCCCATTGCTCCCGGAATTTTAGTCGCCTCATACGACACGCATGGCTTATGGAGGAAAGATTCTTTTCCACTTCCCCATGGACAATAGAGAAAATAAAAAGAACAAGAGCTATTAAGAAAAAGAAGAAAAACCTAGATGTGTGTATGTATATATATGCATGTGCATGCCTGTGTAGTGTGCCTAAAGTGTAAGTAGAAGTAGCTAGATATACCTGTTATCCAGCATGTTTATTTGACAGAAAAAGACACCAGCAATCCTACCATCATGTAAAACAGTTTCAGGTTTCTGCTTCACAGTCACCTGGCAGGACGGTAGTACCTCCCTGGGTGGTTGCTGTCTACCAACCTACTACTACTACGAATTAATTTTATTTCCATTATTTCTTATGGGGAAAATAGAATCAGAGTTCGACCAAACCGGTGATCGACGGGCCCTCTGGAACGGATTACTGACGAGAACCGGGGGTTGACTGTATTTACTTTACAACAATGGTATTTAGTTACAGTAATTATTTATTTACTTATTCAGTGACAGTAGTTATTTATTTACTTATTTTTTTTTTCAATAAACCGGCCGTATCCCACCAAAGCAGGGTGACCCAAAAAGAAAAACAAAAGTATCTCTTTTTAACTTTAGTAATACAGTGGACCCCCGAGTATCGTAATTAATCCGTTCCAGGAGCTAGTACTTAACACAAAGTTTACGAAATTTGAACCATTATTTCCCATAAGAAATAATGTAAATACAATTAATCCGTTCCACAAAAAAATATTCACATATAAAATAATTAAAAACAATAGTTCCTTTATATAAAGGGAAGGGGGATAAAAGAGAGTGTAAAAATTATAGGGGAATAAGTTTACTGAGTATACCAGGTAAAGTGTATGGCAGGGTTATTATTGAAAGAATTAGAGGTAAGGCAGAGAGTAGGATTGCAGATGAGCAAGGAGGCTTTAGAGTGGGTAGGGGATGTGTAGATCAAGTGTTTACAGTGAAGCATATATGTGAACAGTATTTAGATAAAGGTAGAGAAGTTTTTATTGCATTTATGGATTTAGAAAAGGCATATGATAGAGTGGATAGGGGAGCAATGTGGCAAATGTTGCAAGTGTATGGAATAGGTAGTAAGTTACTGAAGGCTGTAAAGAGTTTTTATGAGGATAGTGAGGCTCAGGTTAGGGTGTGTAGGAGAGAGGAGATTACTTCCCGGTAAAAGTAGGTCTTAGACAGGGATGTGTAATGTCACCATGGTTGTTTAATATATTTATAGATGGGGTTGTAAAAGAAGTAAATGCTAGGGTGTTGGGGAGAGGGGTGGGATTAAATTATGGAGAATTAAATGCAAAATGGGAGTTGACACAGTTACTTTTTGCTGATGATACTGTGCTTATGGGAGATTCTAAAGAAAAGTTGCAAAGGTTAGTGGACGAGTTTGGGAGAGTGTGTAAAGGTAGAAAGTTAAAAGTGAACATAGATAAGAGTAAGGTGATGAGGGTATCAAACGATTTAAATAAAGAAAAATTGGATATCACATTGAGAGAGGGATTATGGAAGAAGTAAATGTTTTCAGATATTTGGGAGTTGACGTGTCAGCGGATGGGTTTATGAAGGATGAGGTTAACCATAGAATTGATGAAGGAAAAAGGTGAGTGGTGCATTGAGGTATCTGTGGAGACAAAAAACGTTATCCATGGAGGCAAAGAAGGGAATGTACGAAAGTATAGTGGTACCAACACTCTTATATGGGTGTGAAGCATGGGTTGCAAATGCTGCAGCGAGGAGGAGGCTGGAGGCAGTGGAGATGTCCTGTCTAAGGGCAATGTGTGGTGTAAATATTATGCAGAAAATTCGGAATGTGGAAATTAGGAGAAGGTGTGGAGTTACTAAAAGTATTTGTCAGAGGGCTGAAGAGGGGTTGTTGAGGTGGTTTGGTCATTTAGAGAGAATGGATCAAAGTAGAATGACTTGGAGAGCGTATAAATCTGTAGGGGAAGGAAGGCGGGGTAGGGTCGTCCTAGAAAAGGTTGGAGGGAAGGGGTAAAGGAGGTTTTGTGGGCGAGGGGCTTGAACTTCCAGCAAGCATGTGTGAGCGTGTTAGATAGGAGTGAATGGAGACAAATGGTTTTTAGGACATGATGATCTGTTGGAGTGTGAGCAGGGTAACATTTTGTGAAGGGATTCAGGGAAACCAGTTAATTGATTTAGTTGGACTTGAGTCCTGGAAATGGGAAGTACAATGCCTGCACTTTAAAGGAGGGGTCTGAGATAGTGACAGCTGGGAGGGACTTTTCTCAGCTGTCGTATCTGAGCTCCTCTGCAAAGACAGTGATTATGTATGAGTGTGGTGAAAGTGTTGAATGATGATGAAAGTATTTTCTTTTTGGGGATTTTCTTTCTTTTTGGGTCACCCTGCCTCGGTGGGAGACGGCCGACTTGTTGAAAAAAAAAAAAAACACATTTACTTACCTTTATTGAAGAGTTGCAGGCATCTGGAAGATAGAGTAATGAGTAATGAAGGTCCTCTTGGGCATTTTCTTCCAAAACAGGCCTGTTTCATCACAATTAAACACTTGTTAGGGGAGGAATTCTTCAGCCTCTACGAAGGGAAATCCCCACTCCCTGCATGCCTGCTACACTCCCTGCATGCCTGCTACACTCCCTGCATGCCTGCTACACTCCTGCATGCTGCTACACTCCTGCATGCCTGCTACACTCCCTGCATGCAAACTGCCTACAGCTACCTCCTGCATCAATGCTACACTCCTGCATCAATGCTACACTCCCTGCATCTGCAACCTGCATGCTACACTCCCTGCATGCCTGCTACACTCCCTGCATGCCTGCTACACTCCCTGCATGCCTGCTACACTCCCTGCATGCCTGCTACACTCCCTGCATGCCTGCTACACTCCCTGCATGCCTGCTACACTCCCTGCATGCCTGCTACACTCCCTGCATGCCTGCTACACTCCCTGCATGCCTGCTACACTCCCTGCATGCCTGCTACACTCCCTGCATGCCTGCTACACTCCCTGCATGCCTGCTACACTCCCTGCATGCCTCACTCCGCTCTACACTCCCTGCATGCCTGCTACACTCCCTGCATGCCTGCTACACTCCCTGCATGCCTGCTACACTCCCTGCATGCCTGCTACACTCCTGCATGCCTGCTACACTCCCTGCATGCCTGCTACACTCCCTGCATGCCTGCTACACTCCCTGCATGCCTGCTACACTCCCTGCATGCCTGCTACACTCCTGCATGCCTGCTACACTCCCTGCATGCCTGCTACACTCCCTGCATGCCTGCTACACTCCCCTGCATGCCTGCTACACTCCCTGCATGCCTGCTACACTCCCTGCATGCCTGCTACACTCCCTGCATGCCTGCTACACTCCCTGCATGCCTGCTACACTCCCTGCATGCCTGCTACACTCCTGCATGCCTGCTACACTCCTGCATGCCTGCTACACTCCCTGCATGAATGCTACACTCCTGCATGAATGCTACACTCCCTGCATGAATGCTACACTCCTGCATGAATGCTACACTCCTGCATGAATGCTACACTCCCTGCATGAATGCTACACTCCCTGCATGAATGCTACACTCCCTGCATGCCTGCTACACTCCCTGCATGCCTGCTACTCTCCCTGCATGCCTGCTACACTCCCTGCATGCCTGCTACACTCCCTGCATGTCTGCTACACTCCCTGCATGAAAGCTACACTCCCTGCATGAAAGCTACACTCCCTGCATGCCTGCTAAACTCCCTGCATGAATGCTAAACTCCCTGCATGAATGCTAAACTCCCTGCATGCCTGCTAAACTCCCTGCATGAATGCTAAACCCTGCATGAATGCTACACCCTGCATGCCTGCTAAACTCCCTGCATGCCTGCTACACTCCCTGCATGAATGCTACACTCCCTGCATGAATGCTACACTCCCTGCATGAATGCTACACTCCCTGCATGAATGCTACACTCCCTGCATGGCTGCTACACTCCCTGCATGAATGCTAAACTCCCTGCATGAATGCTAAACTCCCTGCATGAATGCTAAACTCCCTGCATGAATGCTAAACTCCCTGCATGAATGCTACACTCCCTGCATTAATGCTACACTCCCTGCATGCCTGCTAAACTCCCTGCATGCCTGCTACCACTCCCTGCATGAATGCTACACTCCCTGCATGAATGCTACACTCCCTGCATGAATGCTACCACAGGGGTGCCACTAGGAAGCTTCTTTGGACCCATGGTGACTTATTTCACAGTGACAATCACTAAACCACCAAAAAAGACACCAAATGTATTGTGAATGTTTGAAAGAGCGCGCTGGGTAATGTTCTCTCAATGGTAAACAATACTTCACTGGCGGGCGTCCTGCGCAGGCGCGGAGCAGGCGGACAGGTCTAATACGTTACGAAACACGAGCCATTTTACGATTCTCGAAATCGAAAAAAGCTTACGAAACACGATCTTTACGAAATAAGAACCTTACGAAACTCGGGGGTCCACTGTACAGTGGACCCCCGAGTAACGAGCATAATTCATTCCAGAAGCCTGCTCAAGTGCCATTACCGAACGAATTTTCTCCCTTAAGGAATAATGTCAAGTAGGTTAGTTCATTTCAGACCCCCAAAAATACACTTACAATATTATACTTACATAATTGTACGATTTCTGAGGTGCTCGTAACTCGGGGGTCCACTGTATATACTACAAGAGAAGGGGTTACTAGCCCCTTGCTCCCGGCATTTTAGTCACCTCTTACGATACGCATGGCTTACAGAGGAAGAATTCTTTTCCACTTTCCCATGGAGATAAGAGGAAATAAATAAGAACAAGAACTAGCAAGAAAATACAAGAAAACCCAGAGGGTGTGTGTATATATATATACTTGTATATGCATGTGTAGTGTGACCTAAGTAGAAATAGCAAGAAACATCTGAAATATTGCATGTTTATGAGACAGAAAAAAAGACACCAGCAATCCTTCCATCATGTGAAACAATTACAGGCTTCCATTTTATTCACTTGGCAGGACAGTAGTACCATCCTGGGTGGTTGCTGTCTACCAACCTACTACCTAGGACTTGTTTATTTATCACATTCATATTTGACCTACAATACTGTCAACTTACAATGGGTTCATCGGAACATAGCCCCATCGTAAGTCGAGGAGCACATGTATGTGATAAATATAGGTACAGTATTATAAATTGCATAGATGAATTCTATGAAAGAAAAGACCCTTAGCTAAGTATATCAAGTAATTTGCTACAAAAAATTCAGATTTTCACTTGACAATCCATGCTTGTATTAACTGAAATACTGAGCTTTCACATTTAATCTATTAATGATAAGGAAATCCACTTACTAATGGAATTATGAAAGGATCTTTAAAAGTCAACGATGCTGCCACTGTCAAGATGGGTCCAACACAAGAAAAAATGGCAGCCATAAGCAGCATACGACCTGTCAGTGGGTCTACAGGAAGACGGGCTAAATGGAAACCAAGAGGTGTCAAGTTTTCACTTTCATCCAGTGCATTAATTGCTCGAAGCATCTGAAAAAAAAAAATTATTGAGAAAAGGTGTATAGATACAGTAATATAAACACTAAAAGGGTTAAAAAGGTAGGGATAAAAAATACAATAAATTATATAATTAGTGTATTAACAAAAATTTAGTTCAAGTTTAAAAATTCTACCAGAAATGCTTTGCATATACTCTTTCCAGAAATACAAAAAGATACTCACAAACCAATCTTATAAACACTTTGTACCATACATTATCAAAACAAAAAATATTTTTCTTATGTCATCAGCCATATCTACAATACATAGAAGAAGAAACTCAAAAATTAAAATACAGTGGTACCCCGGTTTTCGTAGTCATCGGAGTTCGTAATATTCGGTAATCGTCATTTTTTTCATAAAAATATTGGTTCGGTGATTGTAATTCCACTCGGTAATCGTCATTGGTCCCAGACGCGTACGCCTGGCCTGAGTGGCCCGACACACCATTCAGAGTCAGTGTGCCATTGTTTACCAGCGAGCGACGGTCACCCCAAGCGTTCATATGATACATTTCGTCATTATTCCATTGTTTTTAGTGCTTGCAACTGCTAAATAAGCCACCATGGGCCCAAAGGAAGCTCCTAGTACCAGCCCTTTGGTAAAGGGCTTAGAGGGGAGAAGGTGTCTTCTTAAGTGATTCAGTGATTCTATAATATGTTTTGATACTAAAGCAGCAGGAGTTGATAAAGGCTATAGTGCCAGCCAGCGATAAAGTGTAGCATTAACAGTGTAGCAAGTAAGTTAAGCCATTAATCGATAGAAAAATGACGACACGAAACTTAACTCCTCCAGTGTTGTTTGAGGTATATAGGGCGACTGACAACACCGCCGTCTCTGCTGCTGCCATTCACCACCACTATGTAAGGCTTATCTTTCAGTGGCCCTTATACACCCAACAACAAACAACACAACACCAGTCCTCACATTCGTAATGACATGTTTTATTCATTCTAGAGTATATGTTATGTTTCTATGTTATTAATATTGTTTATTATGTCATATTAGATGAATTGTGACAGATAAATAAGCCATAGAGGACTATCTTGTCCTGTCCCCAAACACACACCCCTGTAGCTGGCACAATTCCAAACATACGCCAGAAACAGAACTCTCTGGAACACTTTTTTGAGTGACAGGGGTCCAGTGACTCTCAAGCTGATCCTAGTGGCATTAAAAAACAAAGAAGGGAAGTAACCCCAGAAAAGGACTTGGTACCTGAAGTCTTTATAGAAAGGGATTCCCCTTCCAAACAATAGCAACTCTTCCATCCTCTCCCCTCCTCCCGTCTTCCACACATCAACAACTCTTCAATAAAGGTAAATGTCATGTTATTATTGTTTTATTCTTCATGTCTCATTGTTTTCTGTGTAATTAAATGTATATTTAATGTACAAAAATATTTTATTTTAATACTTTTGGGTGTCTGGAACGGATTAATTAAATTTCCATTATTTCTTATGGGGAAAATGGATTCAGAAATCTTAATATATTCGGTTTTAGTTACTCTCTCTGGAACGGATTAATTACGAAAACCGGGGGTCCACTGTATATTCGTCCCATCATTCATTCAGCCATTGTCTTGCCGTCAGAAATGTGCTGATGTCACATTTAAGATGGCACTCCAACTGCAACATCCCCAACCTCTAATCAGCTTCATAAATGTTACCCTGTTCACACTCCAATGGCACGTCAAAATAATTATTTACCCATGGTTGTTTAAAATATTTATAGATGAGGTTGTCAAAGAAGTGAATACTAGGGTGTTGGAGAGAAAGGTGTGGGACTAAAAGACGATGAATCTAATACAAAGTGGGAGTTGTCTCAGTTGCTTTTTGCCAATGACATGATGCTTATGGGAGATTCTGAAGAGAAGTAGCAAAGTTGGTGGAAGAATTTGGGCAGAAAAGTAAAAGAAGAAAATTAAGTGAACATGGAAAGAGGAAGGTGATGACAGTAACAAAAAAATTTGGTAATGAAAGATAGGATATCAGATTGGAAAGAGGAAGTAGGGAGAAAGGGAATGTGTTCACATACTTTGGAGTGGACTTGTCAGCAGACAGGTCTAGGAAAAATGAGGAGAACCATAGAAATAATGATGGAAAAAAGGTGGGTGGTGCACTGAGGCATCTGTGAAGACAAAGAACATTATCAATGGAAGCAAAATAGGGAAATTTATCAGAGTATAGTGATATCAACACTATCATATAGGTGTGGAGCATGAGTTTTGACGTTGTATTAAGGAGGCTGGAGGCAGTGTAGATGTCATGTCTCAGAGCAATGTGTGGTGTGAATATTATGCAGAGAATTTGAAACATGTAGATTAGGAGGTGCACAGATGCTTCAAGTACATATCTTCCAGAGGGCTGAAGGAAAAGGGGGTATTGAGGTGCTTTTGACATTTAGAGAGGATGGAGCAAAATAGGATGACTTGTATAAATCTGTAGTGGAGGGGAGAGGGTAGGGGGTCATCATAGGAAAGATTATAGGGAGGTGTAAAGAAGGATTTTCATGCAAAGGGATTGGACATCCAACAGGAATGTGTGAGTGTGTTAGGAGAGATGGGAGGTAAATGGTTTTTATGACTTATGTTGTTGGAGTGTGAGCAAGGTAACATTTATGAAGGGATTAAAGAAAACCGGTTAGCTGGACTTGAGTCCTGGAGGTGGGAAGTGCAGTGTCTGCACTCTGAAGGAGGGGTGGATATGCTGTAGTTTCGGAAGGACATCTGACCTGTAGTGTCAGCAATCAGCAAGCCTCTGGCAGGATGGTCATGGAGTGAGTGATGGCAAGTGTGTTTCTTTTTCGGGTCACTACCTCAGTGGGTGACGACTAGTGTGTTAAAAACAAAAATAATTTTGCTAGGCTTAACCAGAAATTAATGTAAACCAGATCAGCCCTTCCATCCTTTAGTTGGGTTAAGGGAGTGATCAATATACAGGTATACCTCACTAGTACGACAGGTTAGGTTCCAGATTGCTGCTATAAAGCGGTTATCACCTTCAAGCAAATCACTTTCAATTGCCAGTGCATATAAAAGCATAAAAACATGTTTACACTATCATTTATTTAGTGTATAATAGCACTAGGCCTAAAAAGAAAAATGATGCAAAAATAAAAATATAATAAAAAAAAAAAAAAATATAAAAAACCATCTTAATAAGAGCAAGGCAAGCATGGAAAATAATAAACATAAATAAAATTGAAAACCGCTGAATTAGTGAAGAACTAAAGCTAGTGTAGTATTAATGAGGTATGCCTGTACTGCAACAATAATAAATTCAAAGAATGAGGTAACTTCAATGACTTTGGTTTCTTCAATAAAAGCTGAGGATGGCCATGTATACTTTAAATTCCAGAGGCTTTGTGTACTCCAGTTATCATATGCTCGATATACGATGCAAACGAATTGCATTCTTGGAGGTTATGTCTGACATGTTTGTGCTGTAGCTCAGCAAATGTGAAACATTCCTTAGTTCCTTGTTTGTAAGTGTGGATGAGTGTAACTCTTGGTATTAGTGTGTTGAGGACCTCTTGTATATTATTACTACAATAATTCCTAACAAACAATCATTTTTTCTTACCTGAAGAGAGACATCAACAACAGATGGGTCAGGAGGCATCATCACTTCAAGCAAGAAAGGTTTGACTGAACCTAAGCGCAAGATTTTGATGTGAAGAATAATCTCTTCAAGGCGACTTCTTTGGATTTCTGGCAGGGGATACTCATCTAGAGTTTGTTCTCGAGCACGTGTGAACAAATGGTAACAAATACCTGCCTGTACACTAGGATAAAAAAAAAAAAAAACTGCATGGTTATTTTGCTTAAATATACTGTATATACTATACTTGAATTTGAATTTTGTACACCTTTAATGATATAGCTGTTTAAAAAGAGATTAATTTTACTATTAAAATAAAGTACAATATAGAATATAAAACATAATTCAGAAATGTGTATTTTTTATATACAGTAGAATATCGGACAGCACACTATCTGTTAACATATTTTCGCTCCAACACTGTTTCAAAATTGTGGCAAATTTTTAGTGAAAATGCCATGAAAAATCAGTTTACACGGTGGAGTACACGTAGGGAAAAATATGGCACACAATGTGATCCTCACAGTCAGTCAGTGGTCACGAGTGGTCGCAGACCCTGAGCTGCTTAGGGAATTAATGCTGAAGTGTTTTAAAATGTGAGGTTGGAGTGTTGAAGGAGGAGGTCCTGCTTCTCCAGGAGGAAATTAGGAGGCTGAAGGTTCACCTCAATGGGTTTGGAAGTGAGAGTGAGGTGGCTGGAGTTGTGGAGGGGAATGGGAATACCAGCAGTGAGGGGCAGTCTGCCACTCCCTGCGAGGAGGGTGAAGGGGGTGAGGAAGAAAAGGCTACCAGGAGTGAGGTGCAGTCCAACACCTGCTACAAGTGGCGAGTGGTTCCCAGTAATGGGAGGAATATCAAAATAAGGAAAGTTAAGAGAAGATTTGAAGGTAGGAAATCGCTTCTCTGTTCTTCAGGATGAGTGTACTTCAGTGGCCAGTGAAGGTAAAGGTACTACTTCCCCTGCTAATAGAGGTAAGCAAATTCTTGTGGTAGGTGACTCACAGATAAGATATATGGACTGTGCTTTCTGTAATAGGAATAAGAAGGTGAGAGAGAGGGTGTGCTTCCCTGGAACTGGTGTTGGTGACAGTCAACAGGTTGGATAATATCATGTCAGGTAATGGGAACAAGCCCATTATCTGTCTCAGTGCTGGTGGAAATGATATTGGGAAGGGTATGAGAGAAGAGCTGCTAGATAAGTACAGGTCAGCTATAGAGCTAATTAAGTCTAAGGGAGGGGTCCCAATTATATGTAGCATCTTGCCTAGAAGGGGAATGGGAAATGAATGGTTGTCTAGGACAATTGGTGTAAATTGCTGGCTAGACAGATACTGCAAAGAACTTGCAATCCCATTCATTGACAACTGGGACAACTTTTATGGCAAACATGATATGTATACAAGGGATGGAGTACATCTCTCTGGGGCAGGGGTGGAAGCACTTGCCAACTCGATCGAGAGGGCCATTGCTGACATGCCTAGGATTTTAAACTGATAGAAGATAGAGGTATGGGTGTGTGTGGGAAACAGTCAGTTTGCAACACTAGGGCTGATAACAGTAAGTGTATAAAAAAAATTCATCATAAAGTTGTAAATAAAGACAATGGATCAGGTCAGCAAACAAAGGGAGACAGCAGAGGGAAACAAGAGACTAGCTCCCTTAAGGTTTACTATACTAATAGCAGGAGTGTAAGAAATAAGATAGATGAGCTAAGATTAATTGCAAGTACAGGAAACATAGATATTATTGCTATAACAGAGACTTGGCTTAATCAGAAAGATAGAGAGTTGCCTTTTGAATGTCATATACAAGGCTATAAATTATTCCACACTGATAGGGTCAATAGGAAGGGTGGTGGAGTAGCGATGTATGTCAGAGACAATTTAAATTGTTGTGTTAGACAAGATATAAAATTAGAAGCGTCAGCCACTGAATCTGTTTGGTTACAGTTTCTTGAGGGCCGTGTAAAACTTATCTTGGGTGTGATTTACAGGCCCCCAAATCATGATAGGGAGTGCAGTAAACTTCTATGGGATGAAATTCGTAAGGCATCTACATATGAAAATGTTGTGCTAATGGGAGATTTCAACTTTAGACAAATTGACTGGAGCAATTTGACAGGAAATTTAGAGTCAAGTGGCTTTCTTGATACAATTCAGGATTGTTTTTTGAAACAGTTGGTGACAGAACCAACTAGAGGAAATAACCTGCTAGACTTGGTTCTTGCCAGCAGGGAATC
Organism: Cherax destructor; assembly: GCA_009830355.1. Classification (NCBI taxonomy): domain Eukaryota; kingdom Metazoa; phylum Arthropoda; class Malacostraca; order Decapoda; family Parastacidae; genus Cherax; species Cherax destructor. The sequence continues at coordinate 8,386 of WNWK01033422.1, read as the reverse complement.
GCTAATTAATAATCTTGAGGTTAATGATGAGCTTGGGGAAAGTGATCACAAATCACTCAGTTTTAATAAATCTTGGAATTACCCTAATAATGGCAATCAAGTCAATGTCCCTGACTTCCGCCTGGCTGATTTCATAGGACTGAAAAATTACCTGGGTGGGCTGAACTGGAATGACCTGACAATGGGTCAGGTAGGTGGTGATTGCCAATACGACGTTTTTCAGAGAATAGTTCTAGCTGCCCGGACAACTTATGTTCCTAATAGGGAAATCAGATCAAACAAAAATGATTCTAAATGGATGAACAATAGATTAAAACATCTCAGTGGTCAAAAGAGAGGCATATATAGGCAAATCAAAAGAGGAGAGGGGCAATTAAGTATAATCAATATATTTAGTTAAAGAGAGAAATAAAAAAGGGAATAAGAAAAGCAAAAAGAGACTATGAGGTTAAAGTTGCAAGAGAATCGAAGACTAACCCAAAAGGATTTTTTCAGGTACAGTAGATCGTCATTTAGCACGATAGTTACGTTCCTGAAAATGTCGTGTTAGATAATTTTGTGTTATATAATTAAAAGAACTTATGGGAAAAATAGGGTTACGTTCCTGGGAGTCCCCAAAAAGCCAAACAAGTTTTTTTTAGACCAACAGATCTTACAAAAATAAAAGTGAATATGTAATTGTAGTTCATTATCATGATATATTATGTTGTTTTTACTGCTTAAGACTACAAATGTAACAGAAATAATAGTATTTACCTTAATTTGTGGGTGCTGGTGTTTGTGGATGATTATGAAGAGAGTGGAGTTATGCTACTGGGCTGAGGTGGATAGTAGAGGTTCTGGAACTGAAGTCGATGTTTGTACTAAGTGTCTAACTTTAAGTCCATTCAGTCATTCAGTCAGTCAAGTCATTCAGTCAGTAAGTCAGTCAAGTCATTCAGTCAGTCAAGTCATTCAGTCAGTCAAGTCATTCAGTCAGTCAAGTCATTCAGTCAGTCAAGTCATTCAGTCAGTCAAGTCATTCAGTCAGTCAAGTCATTCAGTCAGTCAAGTCATTCAGTCAGTAAGTCAGTCAGTCAGTCAGTCAAGTAAGTCAGTCAGTCAAGTAAGTCAGTCAGTCAAAGTCAGTCAGTCAGTCAAAGTCAGTCCAGTCAGTCCAGTCAGTCAAAGTCAGTCCAGTCAGTCCAGTCAGTCAGTCAGTCAGTCAAGTCAGTCAGTCAAGTCAGTCAGTCACACAAACTTATGTTTACCTCTTTTTATGTGTACAAAGTAACATTTCATTACAGCCACGGGTTATGTCTTGTCTAGTATCTTTTTCTTCGTTAATTCTAAGACTTAAATGCTTATACCTTTTCTTGCCACTTTGAGCAACACTTTGATTGCTTGGCAGATACAAGATATATTAATTTAAAGATCAAAACACAATTCACTCTCTCTCATTCTTCACAAACACAGCTGGCTTGTAGCAGAGGACTTTTTTTTGACGCGTATGAAATACGTACGAATGCTGGGATGGTGGGGTCCAGGGTGGCTGGGGAAGGCCGGTGGTGTCCGCTGAACAATAACAAGGCTGCTTGTGGGAATGGTTATTTGTTTTTCCTTCCCGCAAACTGTAAGTAAGTTTATTCAGGTATACACAGATACAGTTACAAAGATTATCATACATAGCAGCATATGTGTAGAGAACCTAGGATAACCCAAAAGTCAGTGACTTATTTCCATTGTCTGACTTTTTTTTGGGATATCCTGGGTTCTCTACACATATGCTGCTATGTATGATAATCAATGTAACTGTACTCACCTAATTGTGGTTGCAGGGGGCGAGACTCAGCTCCTGGCCCCGTGTATCTGAATAAACTTACAGTTTGCGGGAAGGAAAAACAAATTCCCTTTTCCTCTAAGCACGAGGATTGGGCTTACACTTGAAATCACCTGATGCATTACCGCAAAGGAGCAAGGTGAAGCGATCCTTTGCTGTCTTGAAGCCTGGTGCACTTTTCTCTTGCTGACTGATATAAGTTTGTGTTGGCATTTTCTTCCAGGAAACACTTCTCTCGTCAGCCTTAAACACTTGATGTGGCTCATAGCCACCCTCAGTAGGACCCCCACTGACTCAATGGTTTAACCCACCGTGGGCTACTGTGCGTTCAAAAATTTTTCCACTCCCGTGAACCGTGTAATATCATTTTTACGTCATGTTAGATAATAATGTGCCGCAATTCTTCAATCGTACAATACCTGTAATGTGTAACATAATCTTGTGCTAAATGAGGGTCTACTGTATACAGAAGTAAGATTAGGGACAATATAGGCCCACTCAAAAGTTACTCAGGTCAGCTCACCATCAGTGATAAGGAAATGTGTAGAATTTTTAACACTTACTTCCTCTCAATTTTTACACAGGAAGATACTAGCGATATTCCAGAAATAATAAATTATGTAGAACAGGACGATAGTAAACTATGCATGATTAGGGTCACAAGTGACATGGTCCTTAGACAAATAGATAAATTAAAACCTAACAAATCCCCAGGCCCTGATGAACTGTATGCAAGGGTTCTAAAGGAATGTAAAGAGGAGCTTAGCAAACCTATCACTGCAAACTGGCATGGTGCCAGATAAGTGGAAAATGGCAGGTGACAGGTCCTTAGCTTCGAACTATAGACCAATAAGCCTAACCTCATTAGTGGGAAAATTTATGGAATCAATAATTGCCAAGGCAATTCCCAGCCATCTTGAAAAGCATAAATTAATCAACAAATCTCAGCACGGTTTTACAAAAGGGCATTCCTGCCTTACAAATTTAATAACTTTTTTCACTAAGGTATTTGAGGAGGTAGATCACGGTAATGAATATGATATTGTGTATATGGACTTCAGTAAGGCTTTTGATAGAGTCCCACATCAGAGACTATTGAGGAAAATTAAGGCACACGGAATAGGAGGAGAAATTTTTTCCTGGATAGAGGCATGGTTGACAAATAGGCAGCAGAGAGTTTGCATAAATGGGGAGAAATCAGAGTGGGGAAGCGTCACAAGCGGTGTTCCACAGGGGTCAGTATTGGACCCCTTGTTGTTCACAATCTACATAAACGACATAGATGAGGGAATAAATAACGACATAAGCAAGTTTGCTGATGACACCAAAATAGGCCGTCCAATTAATTCAAATGAGGACATTAGAGCACTCCAGGAAGATTTGAATAGACTGATGCAGTGGTTGGAGAAGTGGCAGATGCAGTTTAATATAGATAAATGCAAAGTTCTAAATATTGGACAGGACAATAACCATGCCACATATTTACTAAATAATGTAGATCTTAATACTACTGATTGCGAAAAGGATTTAGGAGTTCTGGTTAGCAGTAATCTAAAACCAAGACAGCAGTGCATAAGTGTTCGCAATAAAGCGAACATAATCCTTGGCTTCATATCAAAAAGCATAAATAATAGGAGTCCTCAGGTTGTTCTTCAACTCTATATATCCTTGGTTACGCCTCATCTAGATTATGCTGCACAGTTTTAGTCACCGTATTACAGAACGGATATAAATGCTCTCGAAAACGTACAAAGGCGGATGACAAAGTTGATTCCATGCATCAGAAATCTTCCCTATAAGGACAGACTGAGGGCCCTGAGTCTGCACTCTCTAGAAAGGCATAGAATTAGGGGGGATATGACTGAGGTGTATAAATGGAAAACAGGAATAAATAAAGGGGATGTAAATAGCGTGCTAAAAATATCTAGTATTGACAGGACTCGCAGCAATGGCTTTAAGTTGGAAAATTCAGATTCAGGAAGGATATAGGAAAGCACTGGTTTGGTAATAGAGTTGTCGATGAGTGGAACAAACTCCAGAGTACAGTTATAGAAGCTAAAACGTTGAGTAGTTTTAAAAATAGTGGGTGTGGGTGGGCGTGAGTTGGAACTGACTAGCTGGTGCTACTAGGTCAGATGCCGTGCTCCTTCCTTAAGTGAATGTGACCTGACCTGGCTGGGTTGGGGCATTGACTTAAACTGGTGGGAGACTTGGACCTGCCTTGCATGGGCCAGTAGGCCTGCTGCAGTGTTCCTTCTTTCTTATGTTCTTATGAGACTTAGGACGAGTCCATAATGTACATAACCATCCTCGCCACACTCAGCCTGTGTTAGATAATTAACTGTTGATCTTTTCATCATCCTATCTCATGTCTTGATAGTAACAATGGCACCCAAGAGGAATGAGAGTGATCCTGGAACCGCAAAGAAGAATAAGCATGAAATTATTGGCGTTTTGAAGAAAATCAAGATATTAGATAAGCTTAAGAGTGGTAAACATGTGATGGAGACAGTATGAGCCTAAGGCCTGAATGAGGCATCAATCCATACGATTAAGAAGAATGAGACAAAGATATGAGCTTGTGCTGTGAGTAACCCAGGTTGCGACCTTCTGAAAAGAATGACAAACAGGGTAGAACAGTTAAATAAGACAGAAAAGTTGAGCGAGTGGATTGAGCAAAAAACGAAGAAAGGTGCACCACTTATTTCATATTAAGAGAAAAAGCCTCACAGTAATATAAAACTGTGTGATGAGAGGAAGATCTGAACAAGAGTGCTTGTTTAGCACATGGTGGTTCCACAAATTCAAATTGCGCAGTTGCTTGGATGATATTAAGTTTTTCAGTGAAAGAGCTTCTGCTGACTGCACTGCTGCAGGGAATTTCCCTGCTGAGTTACAGGAAATTATTTCTGAGGGTGACTATGAGCCACAGCAAGTGTTTAATACTGATGAGAAGTGTTTATTGGAAGATGCCAGCATGAACTTACATCAGTTTGCAAGAGAAAAGTTCACCAGGATTCAAGGCAACAAAGGACTGCTTCAGCTTGCTCCTTTGCAGTAATGCATCAGGTAATTTCAAGTGTGAGTCTATGGTTATTTACCACTCTAAGACTCCCATGCTTTGAAAGGTGTGGATAAAACTACCTTACCAGTTCTTCAGAGGTCAAATCAGTCAGCACTGATGACAGAGGAATTATTTATTGAATGGTTTAAGGATCACTTTGTTCTCAAAGCAGCAAGATCCTTGCATTCAAGGTTCTCCTCGGTCTTGATAATTTCTGAACTCACCTGGAAGCTTTGTTGCTTTGTTGGATGTTCATCCACATGTTTTTACTACCAAATACAACCACTGGATCACAGAATTATTAGGACATTCAAATGTAACTACACTTGAAAAGTGATGCAGAAACTTGTTGCATCAATGGATGCTGACTCCGAGCTTGGAGTGAAAGACTTTAGAAATAAATTTTACATTGCAGATATCATCAGCTATATTAGAAATGTATGAAACAAAGTGTTCCAATCAACATTAAATGCAGTTTGGTGAATATTATCACAAGTTTTTATTCAGTTGAAAGCCAGGTGCAGGAAATTATTCTGCTGGCTAGGAGATTGCCAGGTGAGGGCTTTGAAGATATGCAGGAAGATGTGAATGAATTGTTAGACAATGATAATAATGACGAAAGAAGTCCAGAGGAAATGTTGAAAGAGCTTAATGCCCAGATACAAGGGAGGCAGATAACAGAGGAAGAAGAGGAAGAAACTGAAGAAAAACAATTAACACTGCAACAGCTACGTGAGCAGTTCCATGTTACTACCAAACATAAGACTTTTTCACTAAAGAGAACCCTCACAAATCTAGAAGCACTGCACTGAAACAGGGTCTAGAGCCGTTGATGATGGCTTACTGTCTGCTGTATAAAGTACTGTAGGGTAAAAACAGACCACAGATGCATTGCAGAATTTCTCGGTACTCCAGTGCAACTATCAACATCAGCGCAAGAGCCTCAACTATCTACTTCAGCTAACGATCCCCATCCTTCCATCACAGCCCAGTAGGGCCACACCATCCCTCTCCACACCTATCAAAATCATAGACATGCACCAGCAACCAGAAATTAATGTAATAAGTAATATCTATGTAATCTTTGAAGCAAGTTTTTTACAATTTTAGGGATTTGTAAACAATTTGGTTGGCTTTTTTGGGACTAATGAATGTAACCCTATTTTCCCCACAGGTTCTTCAGTTCAATTTGCATGATTTTTTTATTACACACTGTTTTCAGGACCGTGACTACCAGGTTATCCGACAGTCAACTGTATAATCTACATTGAAGTTTTAATACAAGCTGTATTAAAGGTATAAATCTAAATACAGATATCTTGATGTTTTCTTGACAATAAAATTACTTCTAATGTAACATTAAAATCTGCTATACTCACCGCCCTGCTCGACCTCGACGTTGCCTAGCATTGGCAAGAGTGACCCATTGAGGTAACAAAGTTGTCACATTAGCCTCCTTATCATAATTTTTCATTTTAATAAACCCACCATCAATAACATAAACAATGTCATCTATTGTTATACTGGTTTCAGCAATATTTGTTGCCAAGACTATTTTGCGCACACCTGGAAACACAAATGACGCTTAGTAACAGCAGGTAAATAAATTTAATTATTACATACTTCAACTAACAGGACCCATGATTAGTACATCTTTCTCACTTCTACCAAAAAGCTCCCTATTAATGGGCTTTGGAAATACGAAACAAAAGCTGCTGGGTCAACAAATTTGGAAACAATGGACAAAGGCCTTTGGTCTCAGAACTGCTCATTACTGTTACAATCATAGCAAAGTAATCTTTTCTCTATCCACCACAATTGCCATTATTGACCCCCCCACCTCCTCCTCCCCCCAATTAGCTTGGAAAATAGAGGGTTTACTATATATAGTTTCTTTTCATTATTAACACATTGGCCGTTTCCCACCAAACTACGGAGGCCCGAAAAAGAGAAACTTTCCATCATTCACTACATAACTGTCTTGTCAGAGGTGCGCTTACACTACAGTTGTAAAACTGCAACATTAACACCCCTCCTTCAGAGTGCAGGCACTGTACTTCCCATCTCCAGGACTTAAGTCAGGCCTGCCAGTTTTCCTGAATCCCTTCATAAATATTACCCTGCTCACACTCCAACAGCATGTCAAGTCCTAAAAACCATTTTGTCACCATTCACTCCTAGATAACATGCTCATGCATGCTTGCTGGAAGTCCAAGCCCCTCGCACACCAAACCTAGTTTACCCCCTCCCTCCAACCTTTCCTAGGCTGATCTCTACCCTGCCTTCCCTCCACTACAGATTTATACACTCTCGAAGTCATTCTATTTTGTCCCATCCTCTCTAAATGCCCAAACTACCTCAACAACCCCTCCTCAGCCCTCTGGATAATAATTTTTGTAATCCTGCACCTCTTCCTAATTTCCAAACTACGAATTTTCTGCATTATATTCACACCACACATTGCCCTCAGACACATCATCTCCACTGCCTCCAGCCTTCTCCTTGTTGCAACATTCACCATCCATGCTTCGCACCCATATAAGAGTGTTGGTATAAATATACTGTCATACATTACCCTCTTTGCTTCCACGGATAAAGTTCTTCGTCTCCACGGATAAAGTTCTTCGTCTCCACAGACTCCTCAGTGCACCACTCACCTTTTTTCCTTCGTCAATTCTATGATTCACCTAATCTTTCATAGACCCATCTGCTGACATATCCACTCCTAAATATCTGAATACATTTACCTCCTCCAAACTCTCTCCCTCCAATCTTTCATTACCTATTTTTTTTTGTTATCCTCATCACCTTACTCTTTCCTATATTCACTTTTTTCTTCTTTTACATACCATACCAAACTCATCCACCAACCTCTGCAACTTCTCTTCAGAATCTCCCAAAAGCACAGTGTCATCAGCAAAGAGCAACTGTGACAACTCCCTCTTTGTTAGATTATTTATGTTTTAGCCCCACACCTCTTGCTAACACACGAGCATTCACTTCTCTTACAACCCCATCTATAAATATATTGAACAACCATGGTGACATCACACATCCTTATCTAAGGCCTACTTTTACTGGGAAATAATCTCCCTCTCTCCTACATACTCTAACCTGAGCCTCACTAGCCTCATAAAAACTTTTCCCTGCTTTCAATAACCTACCTCCTATTCCATATATCTGCAACATCTGCCACATTGCCCCCTATCCACCCTGTCATACTTCTTTTTAATTACATGTACGTAATTTAGTAGAACAATGCATGTGGTGTCTTCATTAGTACTGAACCTATCGTAAATTAAAATTTTCCAGAAATTATACAGTAGCAATTAATACCTCCTATTATGCCCCTCATAGTCCTACTACAAGACTTCACTCAAAACACTGTACAGTGGACCCCCGAGTATCGTAATTAATCCGTTCCAGGAGCTATTACTTAACACGAAGTTTACGAAATTCGAACCATTATTTCCCATAAGAAATAATGTAAATACAATTAATCC
>WNWK01033421.1:0-21165 GCA_009830355.1 Cherax destructor | reverse complement strand
TTTTATAAAGGTTATGTTTTTTAAATACTAACTGCTAGCAGCGGTATGTTTGGGTTTAAACACATGCACGTTACAAAAGATACACATACAAAATAGTCGTTTTACACTTTAAGGAGGTTATTAGTAGAAAAACAGATAAAAACCCAAAAAAATCATATCATGAAACAAAGTAGCTTGCAACCGCAGTAACAAACGGTCTTCTGCAGGGGTTACGTGCAACTTCTGTGAGAAATGGGCCTACGCATCTTGTGCAGATATTCAGGAATCATCTACAAGAGATTTTAAAACCCAGTGAAGTTTTTTTGGGGATCCCAAAAGAAAACCCAACTGTGGAAAACAAATTACATTGGTTTAAAAGATGGAATCATTAAAACCCCAGAGTGGGGCACAATGTATATATGTTGAAATATTGTATTATATGTTTATTATATGTAAATTTATATGAATATGTCCCTTTCTTATGATTTTATATTGCTGATATTTTCGATAAAGTAAATCGTTAATTTTCGGCTTTATTTTTATTTTTTGGGACTTGAATATTATTAGGTAGGATATTACTTTTTACACTATTGTCCCTCATTTTGTTCAAATTATTATAGTTGCCCTGAGTTGGGGGAACTACCTCTAACAAAGCGCTTCGCTTTTATCTCCCCTTTTGGAGTTGTTTTTTGTTTTTTTTTTTATTAAAAAAAAAACATTACAATACTGATATACATATAAAGAAGGACAAGTCTTGACATGAACAAGAAAACTAAAACACACTGGTAATTAACTTATAAATAAATCAATGAGTAAATTGATACAAACTTAATGAACCTATAAAACGACATCCGCCCACAAAAAAAATATAACAATACATATACCACTTGAGTTAAGGTAGGTCCACACGTATGTCTAATACTAGTTAAACTTTAGACTACAAAACCTGACATTTTTTTTTTTTATATTTTATTTAAAAAAAACTTAACATACATGATACATAGAAATGGTATACAAATATGAAACGATTCTGTTCATAAGACATACAACTTCGTGCAATGATGAAATACACAATGAACTAACAAGAAACTAGTAATACTGTATAAGAATATTGACGACTGTTTTCAAACTTTACTATGCATCCCACCTCACAAAGTATTACAAAACATGGTGGCTGCTATGTTAATTCTCAACCTAATTGCATTTCAGTTGTCTTCAAATATTTTTACTCCATATTATAGCTGATACAGAATAACTTAAGCTCAAATAAACTTATTTTTCTACTGAAATCGTGTATTCTTGTGACATATAATACTACAATGTAGTACATCAATGAAAAATGCCACACCAATAGATGCCAAAACCGCAACACTAGATACATGACATCCAATTATTCCCCGTGCACCCTATATGACTTACATACCTTATACATGACATACATAAAAGAGCATAACTTATATATATAATGTCAAAATACACTTGAAACAAACCAATACCCTTTGTCACAAGGGTGCATCTTTGTCACATGCAAATATATCTACCAAACACATAAAACTAAAGCAGGCCTAAACCCTGTACCTTATTATACAAAACAGGTACATGAGTCTAATATTTTGTATTCCCTACGTCATCATCCAACAGAGAAGCTCCCCATACTCCAGACCCATGCCTCTCCGACCAAGAAAAACCGTCAGGTAAACCCACTCAATCCCCTTACAAAAAGATTAACCCTATAATCAAAACCCTCCCCCACTTGATAAGCCACCCCCTGCGTCATTAGTCATCCCAACCCTCCTCCATGCACACATACCCTAAAACCCCTTATCTCCCACAACGCTAAAATTACCTTGATAATTAAAATCCCCCTCCCACTATGACCCAACAGACACACCTCCCCCACCTAGAACTTCACCCTAATACACATCCAAAACTCCACGCTCACTCATCATACCTTAACCAGGATGAGCTTACCCTCCTACCACGTCAAGCCCCCTTCATTCTACAATACATCCCGCAAAACCATGTTCCTATACTCATCAGAAAATGCAGACTCCCATTTACTCCCATACACCACCCGATTCCTGCATTTACTCCTATACATTGTGCCCCCATAGCTCTAATCCTTTCCCCACCCCTTGCTCCCTCAGTCTCCAGGACACACACACGAAATCCACCATTAAATACCATAAACCCCTGCGTTCTCTATCACCCACCCCTCGTATATCCATACTCATAGCCCTCAGTACTGAAATACCCCCACCCCCCATTTTCCTCAACACCCTGCCTATCCATTCTCTCCACCCCCAGTTCCTCACAAAAATATATAGCATGCATCACTGTTTCTTGCAACCCACATCTTTTACAGCACCCATCTCGAACAATGTCCATCCGACATAACAATGCCTTATCTGCCACCACCCCATGTAGAAACCTATACATTAATTCCCTATCCCCAGCCCTAATCCTCATACCTTTCAAACCCTCCAGATCAATCCCCAATCATACATAGGGTATTCAGCCACCCTCCAATCCCATCCTTCCCCACATGCGACCTCCAAAACACTAGCCTTCACTTCTTGCACCCTCCTCACAATCACCAAATGCCGCAATATATCCCAACACGTCCCCAACGATACACCCCCCCACCATCTGCGCACCTCCCGCTCCACCGCTCCCATACACCGTTTCACAAACAAACACATCAACCTCCTTTCCACCCAAATAAGCCCCAACCCCCCTAACTCCACTCTCTTCCTAACCACCTCCTTCCTCAACCAGTGTTTACCGAAAGCCCAAATGTACTTAAAACCCTCACCTCCAACCCTCTCACATCCTCCTGCATCAGAGGGTAAACCACTGCCACGTGCCACAGTCTACTGTAGATCAGCACGTTCACCGCTATCACCCTCTGATGCAAGGAAAGATCCCCGCCCTCCAACTCGCCAACCTATCTAGCGCTAGTTGCACCACCCTCCCAGAGTTCACCCTCCTGGCCTCCATACTGTCACCCATATACATAATACCACAAATTTTCAGACTATCCACAATAATCCACCCATATCTCTCAGCCATCTACCTCAATCCATGCCCTACCTCCAACAAACGCGATTTTGCCCCATTAATTCTCATACCCGTAGCTGCACAAAACACCCTTAGAGCCCCCTCAATAATCTTCAATCCCTCTTCCATTCTCACCAGCACCGTGGTATCGTCCACGTACCCCACTATATCATTTCCTCCCTCCCTACCTGTATCCCACCCACCCCACATTCTTCACAATCATCCTGTAAAGGGATCTTGCATGCACGCGAACAATATCTGGGATAATGGACATCCCTGTCGCAAACCCCTATCCATTCGTACCACCCTTCCCAGTTTCCCATTCACCTGCACACGCACAGTAGCCCCCGAATACACCGTCTCTACCCACCTAACTACCTCCTCACCAAACCCCTGTTTTCTCATGATCGCATACAGCATCTTTCTCTCCACACTATCATATGCCCCCTTCCAGTCCAACGCTAATACTCCTCCCCAGCCCCTCTATAAATCCCTTGATGCGTTCATGTCCTCAATCATACACCTACCTGGTATCCCACATTGTCCTTCCGCTATTACCTTCTGCAATACTCTCTTCAATCTGTTCCCCAAAACCTTCGCAAAGATTTTATAATCTGCATTCATCATTACCAGAGGTCTATAATTCTGCACCATGTTCCCCTGATTACTCTTCTTAACTAATACTACCACCCCCATGCCCTGCTCCCTCCCCATTCTACACCTACTCTTCATACAATTCATCAAAGCCACCATACATTCCTTCAACACATCCCAATGTACCCTATAAAATTCATTCACCATACCATCCATACCAGGCGCCTTTCCCCTACTCATTCCATTCACCGCCTCCCACACCTCCTCCTCTGTTATTTCTCCCTCCAGACACAACCTGTCCTTGTCCCCCAAAACCCCTACCACACCCTCCTCTACAATCTTACCTTCACTCCTGCCCCCACCCTTGCTCCGCAAATACGCCTCAAACCACTTATCCACGTAAACTCCCATCGCCTCAGTCGTCCGTAAACGTTGACCCCTATTGAATCCTTCCAAATCCTCCTCCACATCCAGGTAGTCTATCGTCATAGCCTCTCTGCGCCCCCTACACCTGCCCACAACGTACCGCGATGGTCTGTCACCCCATAAAACATCATCCATACCCGCTTTCACTCTGCACGCATCAAACCTCTCATTTTGCAAATCCCTCAGTCTTTCTTTCAAACCTCGAATCTCATCCAGGTCACCATGCGTCACTCACACCTCACTCAGGTCACCATGCGTCACACACCTCACTCTCCGACTATATCTTTCAACCTGTGTATGTTAGAAGTGATTAAGGTCACAGGACCGAAACGTTTTCTAATAAATATGTCATCACCTGCACTCCTCCACGCTCATAACAACCTTGCAACAACCCCTCAAGATACTTTTGTAGACCATACCTCCAGCACACCTCCTCTCTCCCCAGCTTCTGATAATATTCCCTAATTCCTATTTTCGCACAGCTCTCCCACCATTCCACCAAATCATTATTATCCTCTCCCCTTTGTTCCCACAATGACCCCCACCACCTCCTAAAATCATCCGCCCTACCCATGCCAGTCAATAATCTACCATTCAGCTTCCAATAACTCTGATACCACCTAATCACCCCTTCCCAACTCACATCTGCCAGAACACCCCTATGGTCCGAGAATCCCACATCAAAAGTCCGCACCCTCCCTACAACCACCCTCCCGTCACATATACCCTATCCAAACGCGCCGCATATCCTTCCTAACAAAAGTATACTCCACAAAATCCCCTCCCACTACGTCCCTAAAACCTGCACTACTCAATAAATCCCTCAACGCCCCCAACTCCACCCCGCTCCCCTAGGTTCCACATCCCTTTTTCTAATTACACTATTAAAATCCTCCCAATATTGCCACGCCCGGCAAACCTCCCAATGCCCCCACCATGTAATCATTTAAAATCAATTTTCACTCTTCGAGAAGCCTCCGCTGGCATATAAACCCCTACGAAACAAACCTTCACCCCCAATCCCCTCCACCCTTACCACCCTGCCCCCACTCTCCTCCCACGCTCGTAGAACAAAGGGGCTTGATGTGCTAATGACCACTGCCACACCCCTTTTAATTTCCCTGAAGACCCTGCATACACCTCATATCCCTGCAAACATAATTCACGTCCACATCTATAATTGTGCTCCTGTAGGAACCCCACTTGCACACCATACCATCTCAAAGTTCCTCTACCCACCGTCGCTTGACCTCTGCCCTCAACCCATTAACATTAATAGTTAGACACTGGAATATAAATGAGTGGGTTTACCTTTCGACCTCTGCACAGACTGTGACATTATCCTTCCTTTACCACCCCCCTTGCCCACACTTTTGCTGCCCATAGCAGCATCCTTACCATCATCTCTTGCCAACTCCCTCCCTTTCATTCCCCTTCACTTCCACCAAAGGCTTCTTCGTGACCCTCTGGGCCGGTGTCAAGATATCATCATGATCTTCGACCGTGCCAGATCGCTTCCGCGACCCGCTCCCCACCTCCATCATGTCCCCACTATCACTCTGATGCACCTCCACATTGACGCACTCACACACCAATGCTGCTACCTCAGGACTCTCCTGCCCCGAGTCAATCCCAACTCGTGCCTCCTCCACCAAATCTGCCCCATCCCCAACATGCAACACCTGTAATGGATCATCCGGTAATCCCTGAATCACTTCCACCAGTGGCACATCCATGCCTTCCTCTATCACAGGTACTTCCTCAACCTCCTTTTCATTCACCTCTCTTCCCAAAGTAGGCTCTGATGGGTGGCATGGTTCTGCCACACCCTCCACTATTTCACTCCAGCTCCTGGTCCTTTGCTGCTGTCCCTCATCACCAGCCGTCCCCTCATACTTTCCCTGTGGTTCTGTCGGGATCTTGCGTTCAGCGGTTCGTTGAGCACCTCTCCGCAAACAATCCGCTGCTACATGATCAAAATTCCCACATATCCTACACGTCCTCCTTTGTCCTGCGTAAGTCACTTACACTTGCGTACGAAACTCAGCCATAATGATGTAAGATGGAATGGGCCTCCTTAACGACATCTTTAAGGTGAAAGATCCCTCAGGAAGTCCCTCCATGGGTCCCACACTCCACTTTCCTGCCGTTGCCAGATGTACTGTCCCATACTCGCTGAAGACACGTCCCACATCCATTTGATCCGTCTCAAAAGGCACATTCTTTACCTTTACCCATGTGTAGGTGCGAGACACATCCTTTAATCGCACCTGCAACGTCGCATTGACCGTGTAGACGTTGTCCTGATGTCGCTCTACCAATGTCTCATATGCTGCAGCTGTTAACAACTTCACAAAGATCCTGTTCATTCCATTTAGTGCCACTCCATACAGTTCCTCCATATCAATGTTGTATATATCACGAAGAATAGTAGGTATTACTGTAGCCGCCACAGCAGGTTGAATTACTCCTGTAACCATGTCTATGCAGACGGTGTTGATGCGGCGTCTGCCCACCGCCGCCATGACAGTGAAAATAAAGTTGCTCACAGTCTCCACCAGGGCCAGAGACCAGAGTAGCACACCCTTCTCTCACGAGAGCTGGGTGGCGAATCCCCCGACATTACCATGGTACTGAAACACAGCTACCGAGTCCCTGTCCGGACTCTGACAGAAGTGACAGAAGTAACAGAAGTAACCCTCACAACAAAAACATAAAGTAAAACTCCTAACACCCACACTAAAAATATCAGTCATGCACGCAGACATACCATTTCACAGACTATGTTGAAATTCTGTACTACTTTTCACAAGAATGACACTTTAGACAACACATACACGGGACATGAAGAAACACGGAATAAAGTATACCTGCACAAATATAGTTACCCACCGCACAAGCGTTTCAAATGGGTATCTATATTATGACTGTGGAGACGGCAATCGACTTAGTAGCCGGCCACAAATGTATCAATCATTCAAATATCCCCCCCCCTAATCACAACCACTCTCGCCATTCTCTCATAAGACGCAAAACACACGATTACACACGACAGGCCAGTCCTTTACGTTTTGACGTCGTACAAATGCCATAAATCTGCCACACGGAAGTTACGATTCCCAAACAACAGACGATTCCTACACTTTGTCCGAAACATAACCGCGATAATACCGTGAACGCGCTCAATTGGTCCCACTGTCCTGAGTACCCATGACATATGAACGAAATCCGAAACTAATACTCCCAGGGCCTGTGCGACCCCATCCGGCACCCCCCCCTCACGTCTAGACTAAGGACACGTAAAGTTGACAGCCCCCCTCCACCCACCCACCTAATAACTCTACCAAACCAAACTCGTACGCCTTCTAAACGTTCACAAAAATAAATCGCATTAAACACTGTTTCTTCATACCCACAATCTTTACAAGATGGCAAATCACGTACCTGCCGCGTACACAGAACCGAACCCGACGGCAAGATGTTATGAAAGAATTTATACATTGTATCACGGACTATGGGTCGCAAAGGAAGATCAACCAACCGGTTCCAAATCTCCGCCCAAGCATACAACGGAAACTGACCACAGACCGGTGGCACGTCATCTTTTACAGTCACCTGAGCTAACATGCGTAACTTACACGCTCTCGGGTTGGAAACTACAGTAAGTACACGCAATATATCTACACATCTATGACGATCACGTCCTGTGACACACTCGCTCAGGTATTGGTACGTCTCACTAACTGGATGGCTCGCCACGTGCAGATATTGCACATATGTATGTTTAACAAAAAGGGCTAAACTGAAACCATGAAAATCTATCAACCCCAAACCTCCCTTGCGAACACTTAAACTAAGCACACTGCGGCGTTACCAACAACAACGACTTCCCCAGATAAACCGAAAGACGCGAACTAACAAGCGTGTCTCATCCCTCGGGCACAACAGAAAAACACGCACGATGTGCCATACCTTAGCATATAGGATGGAATTAGTAACCAAAACCCGTTGATGGAGCGTTAATCCATGTAACCTCAACATTCCTACACGTCGGATAACACTTTCAACCACCATCTGAGAGTTGAGAAAACGCCCCTCATTTGTACTAGACGCATGAATTATCCCACATATTTTTAAAGAATCACGCACAGCCCAGGGGCTCTCCACGGACAAAGGACCCCGTTGCCAAGATCCAAAAAGTAAAAGCCCAGACTTATCTTTATTACATGACATACCCGTAGCTTCACTGAAAATGTTCAAAAGACGGATAACGGTAGACAAACTACGACATCGGAGATCATGAGTGTCGTATCATCTACATAGCCAACGATATGAATGGTCCTACCACACTGCCCAGTACATGGATGTTGCCCACACCCATTCACCATCGCCCAATATAATGGATCTTGATATAGGGCAAACAGAACGGACACCCCTGGCGGATCCCATGCTGCAAAGACACAGCCTTACCCAGCATCCCATTCACCTGGACATGTAAAACCGCGTCATCGTATAATGACATTACCCATCTGACAACTGGACGTGCAAAACCCTGCAGCTCCAGTATCGTTTTCAACACCAGATAATCAACGTTATCGAATGCCACCTTCCAGTCTATAGCCAAAATCCCTCCCCCTCCCCCATTCCACTTTGATGATCACGAACAAAATCACAAATTACTTTTTGTCCCAAAGACATGGATCGCCCTGGAATCCCAGCCTGACTCGGATGTAAAACCTTCCCTAGGAGAGGTTTAATGCGATTACACAAAATTTTTGCATATAATTTATAATCAGTATTTAACAGAGTAATCGCCCTGTAATCATGGATGTCAGTACTATCGGTTTTCTTAGGGACAAGAACTACTATTTCTTCCCGTTGAGACCTGTTTAATCTACCCTTATTTTTCATGCTATTCAATAACCGTATTAAAAATCCACGAAGCTCGCCCCAGAATTCCAAATAAAATTCACATGGTAATCCGTCCGACCCCGGCGATTTTCCTGTTTTCATATCGTGAAGGGTAGATGGTATCTCATCAGCCCTAATAGGCCCAATAGCACACAGTTGTTCATCCGTTGTTAACCGGCAAGATATAACAAACTTTCAAACCCAATATTATTTTACTTAAGATGATCTCAATTTGATATGTTCATGTAGATGAATGGTTCAGAGAACCGACAAGTTGTTAAATTAGACACATATGCAACACTTGGGTATCTTTATTGAGGAAACGTTTCGCCACACAGTGGCTTCATCAGTCCAATACAAAGTAGAAAGGTGTAAGGAGAGGAGGAGTTTGAGGTTATCAGTTGTTAGAAGTGTAGCACAAAGCCGTAGAGGTGGCTTATATGCTGTAATCAGGTGAGATGAAGCAGGAGGAGGCAGGTCATAGTGGTATCAACCACTAGTCGAAGTAAGTCCTTGTCCAAAGGTTTGGACAAATGTTGAAGAATCCCTTTGTATCAAGATCCCAAGAAGTTGCTGTGTCAGACAGGATGTAGATGAATGGTTCAGAGAACCGACAAGTTGTTAAATTAGACACATATGCAACACTTGGGTATCTTTATTGAGGAAACGTTTCGCCACACAGTGGCTTCATCAGTCCAATTGTCCAATTTGGACTGATGAAGCCACTGTGTGGCAAACTTTCCTCAATAAAGATACCCAAGTGTTGCATATGTGTCTAATTTAACAACTTGTCGGTTCTCTGAACCATTCATCTACATCCTGTCTGACACAGCAACTCTGGGATCTTGATACAAAGGATTCTTCAACATTTGTCCAAACCTTTGGACAGGACTTACTTCGACTAGTGGTTGATCCACTTGACCTCCTCCTCGCTCATCTCACCTGATTACAGCATATAAGCCACCTCTACGGCTTTGTGCTACACTTCTAACAAGATTGATGGACTGAACACATCGACTCCAGGCCGAGGGACTGATAACCTCAAACTCCTCCTCTCCTTACACCTTTCTACTTTGTATTGGACTGATGAAGCCACTGTGTGGCGAAACGTTTCCTCAATAAAGATACCCAAGTGTTGCATATGTGTCTAATTTAACAACTTGATATGTTCATCCTCCTTAACACTTGTTGCAATTTCATATCATCATATTGTAATTTAAAATCTTATAGTATCATCATTTTCTTAATGTGAAATAAAATATATATCTAGAAGAAACTTTAAAAAAATTTCTAGTATTGTTATTATACTAGTATAGCATCAACATACTGTAACTTGAAATATATTATACAACTAGATGAAACTCAACCAATTTCTCTTGTATTGTCTTTTAATATTATGTATAACCATATTATAATTTAAATAATACAGAACTAGAATAAACTCAATTTCTTTAGCATTAAGTACTTAAGTACTTAGTGAATAAGTCTCTAGAATAAACTGCCCCTAATACCATGGCATGCCAGTGGCTCTCCTTGCATTACAGTTTTATAATTGTAACTACCAATAACATTGTACACTTGTAACATGCATAGAAATAAAAGTATTATTATTATTATTATTATTATCCATGACTGAACAACGTCAATGGCAACCGAACGTTCTCGACAACCCCTAAACTTATTACGGTACACAATATCAGCGTAAAGACTCATACAATCGGTATTCGTTATTGTCGTACCCGTCGGGAAGGACTCAACTCCATCGGGTACCGTAAAACTCATGATATTTAAAGCCCGGCGGCGTTGATGTTGTTCACGTAAGACATATGCTGATGGCCGATCACCCTAAAGTACTTCATCAATACCAGCCGCAATGCGCGCCCCGTGGAACAACTGATTTTGTAGCTCTGATATTTCCTCTTTCAGTCCGGCAATGGTATCTACTGGATACTCTGCACGTGGTTCGTAACATGACCAAGTTTACCTCTTAAGTCCCACCACTCTAGAATATCTACAACGCCTACACCTTCGTTCCATAGATGAGACCACATCTGACCAAACAGTACATGAACATATTCCTCTTTCAAAATACTAACATTCAATTTCCAAAATCGAGGTGTTATGTGCGGTAACCCAGTCCAAGAGAGACGTACCAACACCGCACGATGATCGGTAAAATGTTCATCACAAGTCCGGGCACTCCGTATATCAATTGCACGGGCAACATAAATCCTATCGATTCGCACTGCATAGCCTTGTCTTACAAAAGTGTAATCTACTCCACCAACCACGTCACCTCCCACGTCGCGGAAACCAACTCCTTGCAAAATATCACCCAAAAGCTGGGAATAAAAACCACTACCCCGCGGTTCGACATCCCGTTTTCGCGTCACCCAATTCCAGTCACCTCCCACAACAGCCACCCCGGGTAGTGACCGGAAATGATACACAAGAGTATACTGAAAAAACTGGTTTTTCGTACTCGCATCATGTGCGCAGGCCCATACACACTAATAAATCCCACGCTTGTCGTTGCCCACCACCCATCAACACGCACTAACCTACAAACAGACGCAACTTCCCAATGACGTAACCGAAAAGGACTGCCCTCTCGAATTAATACTGCTACACCACCTTTTAATCACGGACTATTCACACCATAAACATCATACCCTCGTATCCTCAATTCGCTCACATCTCGATAATTGTGTTCTTGAATTAACACGACATCAGGACTATAATGTCTTAAACACCGTTCAAAGGCATCCTTCCGATGAGGTGCCCGCAACCCATTAACATTAATGGTTAGACACTGGAAGGTTGCTGGTTTATATCACACGTAGTCACTCGCAACACATTTATGCTCTGGTCTACAATACCATCACCGTCCAGAACAGCATCAGGCAAGAAACTCTCCCTCCGTTCAAACTCTACACTGCCCTGAGCCGCAATCGCGGCCCACGACTTTTTCCCAGGACGTTGACCTGGAGTCAGTTCATCATCACTGCTTGAGGTACCTGCCGCCCGCTTCCGGGAAATCCCGTCGACTACAGCGCGGGCAGGCGAGGGCTCATGTCCGTGTACTTCCACACTAGTAACTATCACTGTGGGTCCATCAGGAGTTACAATCGTTGCAGGGCTTGCAACGCCATCATCGGATGCAACTGGGGTGGATGGTGGCGCTGGACACTCCTCTACTTCACCATCTAATTCTGGAAAGGATACCGGGAGGCCTAATTCAACATCATCTCTCAAGACAGTAGTAGTATTTGATGACGCCACCGCATCGACATCATCAACCGTCCCTGCTGTACAGGGCAATGTCACACACGGTAAGACAGGTGAAATATCAGACTCGTTGTAGGAGGGCATTGGAGACATTGCTATATAGGCACTCTCAACAACGACGGTGTCTGGAACACGCGTAGGAGCTTTGGATGGCACACTGCTGTCACTCTGTTGGCGAGGACGCCGACGGTCACATTGATATGCCATATTCCCATACGCATCACATAAACGACACGTCTTCCTTTGTCCAGGATAATACACATACACTTGTGTACGAAATACTTCAAGGAACACATAAGATGGAATGGGTATTTTGATGGACATTTTCACCGAAAAGAACCCATCCGGTTTACCTTCAAAAGGTCCAGTGCCCCACACACCAGCGGTAGTCTGGTATATTGTCCCAAATTTTTTAAAAGCTTTACGGATAGTATACCCATCAGCTTCGAACGGGACATTACATATTTTCAAATACGTATAAGTACGAGATACATCTCGTAAACACACTGCTACATCGGGAGTTACTTGATATCATTGATCTTGATACTGTTGAACGATCTCTTCATATACCATAGAAGATGTGAACTTAACAAACACCCGGGATGCACCGTTCACGGACACACCATACACCATGGTTAGCGATCTTATATACGTCTCGCAGAATTTGTAGGAGAAGAACGTCTACGCTGTGATCCAATAAATATCCCTGTAGTAGTTCAACACAAACTGTATGAACTCGTCGCCGGCTACCCTCCATGTTGTTGGGTAAAGACGGTTTTCGCCACCAGAGGGCTAGGTGTGGAGCAGACAACCACACACTGCGACACCTTGGAGGCAACTGTTTCTGGAGTTGCTGGGCAGCAGTCACATGCGAGTCACGTGATCACACCTGTGGGAGGTGACTACCTCCCTTCATCGCTCTCTCCTCTGCTGACCCTCGTTGGAGTAACAACTCGCTCTTGTCTGCTTGTTTCCTCGTCCTATTTTTTTATATTTTATTTAAAAACTGGGTACAACATGGATAAAAATATAAAATTCCAAGAACAATATCAAAACACAAAAACAACAAAACCCACCATTGCTAACCAAAGCCAATAAAATAAGGCTCAATCATTAGTGACATAACAACACATTAAGGTAAGGACATGAACCAATGCAATAAGACTATTGCTTTACACAGACCCCTTATTTAATATCAAATTGAAGCACAAATTACTGAACCAACACAAACAATAAAAATTATATTTAACTGTTGTACAATGTACACATGCTTCATCATTGCACCACACCATGGTGTCTTTCCTTTATAACAGAAAATTCGACACTTACAATACCAAAAGGTGCTTACTTTACTTAAAAGCAGATATTAAAGACTTATGTCCCCACACATCACATAATCTAGAAAGCTGGTGCACGGTGGTGCCTGCTCAGTCGTTTGACCATGGCGGATGGGTACAGACGTCGTGTTAATACGATTGGGGTTGAGATTCTTCAGGGAGCAGTCTATTCTGCAAATGCAGATGTCGTCTTACCAGCTATAATACGAGATACATTGGGAGTGGAGCACTCTGAAGTCTACAGGATAGCCTTAAATGGGGCAAAACGACTGTTCATCAAATTTGCATGTTCATCGGCGTACCAGAGAGTGGTTGATAAGTTTCAAGACCAACGACTACAGGTGAGGCAAGGATTGGAGTTATGTGTACGGGATGTCTCCGCATTGTTTAAATGGATCAAGCTTAGGAATGTTCCATTTGAGGCAGGAGAATGCGACATCAGGCAAGAGTTGCAGAAGTATGGGGTGGTGCACGCAGTTATGATTGGCAGATAGTCGTCTGGGTTATATACCAGCACACTTGAAGGAACATATTCTGTAAAGATGTCATTGCGTTCACCGATTCCCTCATATATCCTAATGCAAGATTTCTGGTCGCAGGTATACGTAACATACGTGGGTCAGGTCTGGACGTGTCGGTTGTGTGGTGGACCAGGACATGTTGCTGTGGACTGTGTGAGCAGCAGATCAGGGGACAGAAAGAAGCAGAGTATGCAGCGTCGTGCGGAGGAGCAAGATGGGATGCAGAATGTTGGTGATGAGGGCGATGTGGTTATAGGAGCGCAGGAGGGTGTGGTGCGACGTGCTTGGAGTGAAGAGGTTGATCGAGAGGAGGAGGGACATGAGGTCCAGGAGTAGCATCTGCAGGTGGATATGGAAGGAGCGCAAGAGGTTACAGTGTGTACGGAGGAGAAGGTGTGTCAGGTGGAGTCGGGCCTTTTGGAGGATTTAAATGCATTTTTGGAAGGTGATACCCCACTCCTATCGGACCGACAGGGTGAGACTCTCGGGGAGCAAGAAGGAGACTCCATAGCAGGTGAGGTGGTGGAGTGTCAGCCACCAGTGCTTGAGGTGCAAGGCATGGGACACAGGAGAGAGATCTCTGTGGTGGAGGTGGAGGTGCATAGGGAGGAGGAGGAGGAGGAGGAGATGGAGGTATTAGGTGATAAAGGGGGGCTAGGAAGCGAGCAGGGGAGGATTCGGGTGATGAGGTTTTGACTGCAGGGCAGAGGATTGGCAAGAAGATGTGTTCAGAGGTGGCTCAAGGAAAAGGGCATAAAGGGAAGGAAGATGGTTTTGGAAAAATAATGAAGAATGAGGAAAAATTAAGAGATGGGAGGCCATATGTCAAGGGTGAAATAAGATCAGCGAAGCAGAAGGGAAAACCACCCGCGTATTTTTCAGGTGTTTAACGTTCAATGTTAATGGCCTCAGGAATGAGGCCAAAAGAGATTGGGTAACAGTGTCATTGTTGAGATGGAATGTAGATGTGATATTTATCCAGGAACATAATTATCGAATGGGTAGGGAGATGGTCCTCAAAGGTTATAAGGTGTATGCTAGTGATGCCGGGGCTCTAAAAGGTGGGGTTCTGGTGGGAATCAGGGAGGGTTGCCCTTTTCACTTGTCCTCATGGGAAGTGGTAGGTTTTAGAGTAGTGAGGGTAGATGGGGTGTGGGGAGGGTTGCAGGTTAGTTTTGTAGGGGTATACATGCCTGTGGTAACGAATAGGAGGGTTAAGAATGAGTTTGTAAATACTGATTTGACGTATAGTTTGAGGGGTTTAGCAAATGTGGTGATAGTAGGGGGGGATTGGAATAGCGTGATAAGGATTAGGGATGTGGAGCCGAGAGGTGAGGGGAGTGTTTTAGAATCCCTTAGGAATGTGTTGGGGGCGGCAGATCTGATAGATGTGGTAGGTGGAGGGAGGGGAATGGCCGAGTTCACGTATTTTAGGCATAATTATGCGGCGAGATTGGATAGGATCTACACGTCTCGGGTAGTGGAGATTACGAAGGTGCAGTACGTGGATTTTGGGTTTTTGGACCACTGAGGTGTATTGTTTGAAGGGGTATGGGAGGAGTTAGTTCATGTTTTTAAAGGGTTTTGGAAGCTGAATGTAGCTTTGTTGGGTAGAGAGGGGAGGGAGGAGTTTTTCAAGGGATGGTAGGGGTCTTTGTGGGGGAGGGGAGGAGGTTGCAAGGAAGTGTGGTGAAATGGTGGAATGAGGTAGGTAAGGAAGAAATAAAACAAGTTTATGGGAGGGAAGGGAGGGAGGACGTGAGGATGAGGTTTGGTTATCAAAGGTACCTGGAGGGGTTGTTAGAAGCATATTTAGGAGGGGCTTGGGATGGTAGGCATGAAAGTGAAGTTCAGGAATTACGAGACAAGTTGAAGGAAATACAGTTAGAACGGTTTCAGACATTACAGGTGCTGAGTGGAATGGAGGAGGTATTGTGGGGAAATAAGGTGTCGCAGGTGGTCCTGAGGAATTTTCATTCGACGAGGAAACGGATGCTGATAGAGTCGTTGAAGGTGGATAAGGAGGGGGAAGGGTATCAGGTGGGTTGTATACTATGGACAATGGAAGGTATGGTGGGGTATACGGAAGTTTGGTTCAGAGAAAAATTCGCGGCTCAGGAGGGTTCTTTTGAGGTGAAAAAGGGGATATTGGAGGGAATTCATAGTTTTATTGGGGTTGAGGAGAGAAACATGTTTGAGGCGCAGATTACAGAAGAAGAGGTATGGGAGGCGGTGAAAGGTTTACTTTTTGGGGAAATCTCCGGGAATCGATGGGTTACCAGGAGATTTTTATGTTTCGCATTGGCAGGTTTTGAAGGAAGTTTTAGTTCGGCTCGTGAATGAATTAAGAAGGGGTGAACAAATGGGGGAGTTAATGCAAACAGGGGTTATAGTGCTGGTGGAGAAGTCAGGGACAAAGGTGGGCCTACAGGATTATCGCAGCATAGCTTTAATGACAACAGATTATAAAATCTTCGCGAAGGTATTGGCAAATAGGATAAAGTCGGGGCTAAAGAGTTGTTTGCATAGGGGTCAACTAGGGGTGCCGGGGAGGAGTATTAGAACGGGGCATTGGCAGATTAGGCAATTTATAGAGGAGTCGCAAAAGGGAGGGGTCTTGGGAATAGGCTGGCAAAGTGCACATGATAGGGTAGATAGGGATATGTTAAGGGAAATCATGTTAAGGCAGGGGTTTGGGTCAGCAGTGGTGGACTGGGTTAGGACTTTGTATGATGGGGCTTTGATGAAAGTTCAAATAAATGGGAGGTTGAGTAATGGGGTTGGTATGCATAGGGGATTACAGCAAGGTTGTCCACTCTCTCAGATTCTGTTTGCTTTGCTACAGGATCCTTTCTTTAGATTGGTAGAGGAACAGTTAAGGAATAGAGTAGAGAGGGTGGGGGAGGTAGATTGCATTCTGGGGTATGTAGATGACACAACGATTTTGGTAACAGAGGAGGGGCAGTTGGAAGGAGTGAATAAGTTAGTGGAATATTTTGGGGAAGCAACAGGGATGAAGGTTAATAGGGAAAAATCGAAATTGTTGGAGGTAGGGGAATGGGTGGGAGGGACGTTGGGAGTAAGAGAGGGATGGACTTGCGTGAATAACATAACTATTTGTGGCATTACTTTTTGTGCAGATGCGGTGGAGGCACGTAGGGTAAACTTGCAGATTGTGGTGGATAGGGCATTAGCTAGAATGAATGGTTGGGGGGTGGGGGAGGTCACTTTATTACAGAGGGCAGTGGTTGTTAATACCTTGGTATATCCTAAGTTATGGTTCAGGGCAGTGTTGTATCCGTTAGTAGAGGTAGATTGAAGCGTTTGTTGAAAAGGGTGTTGGATTTTGTGTGGGGACAGGGAAGACATTGGTTGTGCAGAGAGATAGTAGAATTAGGGGTCCGTAGGGATGGGGTAGGATTGGTGCCTTTACAGAATAGGTTAAAAAGTGTGTTTGTACAGAATGAATACCTGACAAGGAAAGGGGAACGAGGGAAGCTGGTGGGTTTAGTTATGAGAGAGGTATGAAGGTGGTGGGTTGGAGGGGATGTTTTGCATTGTGAGGCGATGCTGAGAGCGATGTTGATAATGACAGATCCACATAGGTGTAAGGTACGAAGGTTAGATAGGATTGGTATGGGTGGTGGGGAGGTGAGGGGTTATGAGGCTTGGCATCTGTATAATTGGAATTTCATTTGGAAGTGGTTTGGGAAATTAAGGGTACATCCAAAGGTAAGGGATACGGGTTATCGCTTTTATCAGGGCATTTTGGCATCCAGGGAATAGTTACATGTGATGGGGTTGGTGGGGGATGGGCAATGTGCCACATGTGGTGGCTTGGAAACAGCATATCATGTAGTGTACTTTTGCGAGGGTTTGAGGTATTGAGATTAGTAGGAGAAGGGAGAATGTCTCCCTTAAGGGCCTTGTATTTAGATTTGGGTGGTGTGGAGTCAATTATACGCAGGGGGATTTCGTACTTGATTTTAGATTACATTTTCATTTCTTGGGCAGTTAGGGATTTGCGTGGGTATCGTCGGGTCAGCGCTTTGGGAGCAGGTATGTATAGGACCAAGTGTAGGAATAGGGAGGTGTATGGTAGGGATTGGGAGATATCCTTTGTGAAGGAATATAGGTACATGTCAATAGGGAGTTTAAGGGAGCTGTAAGGGTAGGGAAGGGGGGAAAGATCTTTGAAGGTGATGTGGGAGGGGGATAAGGCTAAGGGGGGGGAGAGGGGAAGGTTTTTCAGGTTAAGATTTCCTATGTTATATAATCAGGGGTTTGTTTGTTAGATTGAGTATGGTAAGGTGGGAAGGTGAAGTGTGTGGTTTTCCCTTCTGGCTGGGTGGTCGCCTGGGGATAGATCTGAGCTTAATAGGAGAAGGTAGGATTGATCAGTTCAAACAACAAAAATATATTTTTAATTTAATTTATTAGTGCATTTAGAATGATGGTGGCGAGCAGATATGGGCTTATGAGACTTAAGACGATTGGGTATGTCACCTGTATAAAAAACAAACAAACAAACAAAAAAAAACATAAACTAGAACCTACATAGTTTTTTTCATATTTTATTGAAAACAGTACATACAGGTATCTACAGGAACAGAATACCAAATAACAATGGTAATTATGTATAACAATGCAGTAATATTACATCACACCCCCTCCCCCCACATAAAACACATACAAATAATTACCAACCTTACCATGTAACCCTGTTTGATCATACATATTTTGTAGTTCTTTTGATTAAGTATTTGATACAAGTAGGTCAAAAAACCTATCTGTTCAATACTAAGTAGGGTAATCAACAACGATTACCCTACTTCAGACCAACTCACATGTACGTTACATGAGGATCAGATTCCACCTAAGTTTATGTCTCTGAAATTTCTAATCAGTCGTGGCACAATAAAACCACAATAATCCTACCAGCGTCCTTGTTCATGGTGAGCATACCATACAAGGTTAGTTTATATAACTCTGTACATGTAAGTTCCCTGACATTAGGCCACTTCTCCCCTAAACTCTCCTCCCCCCTCCTTTACCTGTAATCGAATCGCCTAACTAGTTGACATCAGTACATATTAAAAGTATACATCATGAACACCTATTAAATTTGAATATATACAAACTAGGGTTTACCCCACAAACGGTTGGGTTTAGTCCTGACTCCTCTTCGACTGCAGTTCTTCCTCTCACCGGCTATTCTTCGTTTGTCCCTACTTCACCCTCGCCCCTAGTGGGTCCTTACCTGTGAGTCTCTGAATGAATGAGTATTAAATTCTTTACACGTAACCAAGCAACACTAGTAAGATTCGTCGCCAATTGTATACTAGGTCTATCCACCAGATAATCAACATGGAAGTCTCTCCATGATGTCAAGTCACAATGTCTGAGTCGATCCTACGGAAGGCAGCAAAATTAACACAACCTCCATTGACACATTGGGATATCACTGCCTTCACAAGAGTCTCCGAACTCTGATAGCCCAGTTTGAGTATCCGACTCTCATGCCATGCTATGCTACTATATATGACCGACCGGTCTCCTTGCAAAACAGGCTTACTTGACAATAGATAACCAACAGCTCTGCCGAAATGATAAAACCAAGCACTGGGTCCCCGTTTGACCCCCCCCCCAGTCTGAGTCATCTACCACACAGAGAAAACACACCCTGGACCTCATACAGGTCACCCTCCCTCATCCTAGGCCACACACCCACACTAGCACACCTCATACATAAAAACGAACACCCTCTCCCCTCCCAGGAGACCAGCCCACATGCTCCGTCGTGGAACCATTCAAATCACTATGGACGTCACAACCCCTTAAATACATCCATCGTTAGGTGTCTACATCCCAACGAAAAGTCTCTCTCCCAGCTTTGTCCATACACCTCTCGATTTCTACATTTTGTTCTGTAAAAACGACTCGCCAGTGCCCTGATGCACGTCGTACTTTTAATCTCCTGCATTCCCCATGAAACATATAAATAGTCGAGCACCAAGTACGAAACCGATCTTTGGACCGCATCTGAACAACCCTATACTTCTAGACTTAATGCCCTAAGCATTGACAACCCCTCTCCTCCCACCTGTCGTAGAACGCCGTGAAACCAATCCTTCACCCTTATTAATTCTTCACAAAGTATACGACATGAAAGGCCGTTTCCGGCCACCCACACCGTACACAGTTCTGATCCTGAGTCAGGCCTGTAGTGGTTGTAGGTTAGTAAAACCCAGAGTAACTATAACCATGTACTCTCTCAGGCCGCTCCATAACAACAACGACAATAACAAAACAATTATAAATGACTTAACCAAACAAACCTAGTATTCAATCCTCCTACTGCTCCCAACCCCTTACATTCCTCCTTTTCTAAATTTCATTATATCATCCAACTTATAAATCCAACCTATCTTTAGGTTTGACAACTCTGCTGGAATGCCGGAGAATTGGAGGGTTTGCACTGTCCTGAGGTGACTCCTCTTCCTCACCCAGCTGGTTCCTTATCAAACCTCCCAGGAGGTTCTTCCTGTATGCTAACCTGCTCTTTAAGTTTATTACCATTATTATCGGTTGTGGGCAGTTCCTTTAAACCACTCCTTACTGCTTCTGGTACTGTTGGAATCAGTGGTTGTTCTCCACTCCTAAACCTTGGCATGAGCTGATCTATATGCCTTTTCCATATCATGTTACCAAACCTCTAATTAACACTTTATAATTCCTAACCCCTAATACCTCCACAATTTTTCCTTCTAATCAAGGGTCACCTTTCCCAAAGTTCCTTGCATACACAGCATCATCAACTTTAAAATGCTTCACCACTCCTTGAAGGTCACCAGC
The DNA here is from genome assembly GCA_009830355.1 of Cherax destructor. Classification (NCBI taxonomy): domain Eukaryota; kingdom Metazoa; phylum Arthropoda; class Malacostraca; order Decapoda; family Parastacidae; genus Cherax; species Cherax destructor. The sequence continues at coordinate 194 of WNWK01033421.1, read as the reverse complement.
AGGCATGTTAGGCAATGAATTGTCCTCTTTAACATGACAGTTGACAGCCGATACAGGGACTTTAAAATTCCTATGAAACATCATTTCTGCTGGTGTCTTATTTGTGGAGGAATGAACAGTTTTCCTATGGTTATATAAGAACCTACATAATCTGGTATTGAGAGAACCTTTGTAAACTTGTGTAACCCTTCCTT
>WNWK01033420.1:0-21166 GCA_009830355.1 Cherax destructor | reverse complement strand
GGGAATGAATGATAAGGCTTTGGAGGCTTCTTTTTTATTTGCAATAAAGTGTGGGTCCCCACAGGCAGTGTGTTTGTGCCCCCGGGCCCCCGGAAAAGGGCCACCCATTGCAAAAAGGGGGAGGAGTTAGGCCGGTTGTCTGAGTCAAGGCCTCTGCGTGAGTGAGAAAGAAAGATAGTGGGGCAGACAGACGTGGGTATGCCTGTAGGTGGCAGCACTAGCATGGCACAAAATATGAACTCAGCTGGCAGACAGCATAGGCTGTCTATGCAGACAGTACAGGCTGTCTACATTATTACTGCCTTCATCCAGATGTCATTCACTGCTACTTTCATCCAGATGTCATTCACTGCTACTTTCATCCAGATGTCATTCACTGCTGCCTTCATCCAGATGTCATTCACTGCTACTTTCATCCAGATGTCATTCACTGCTACTTTCATCCAGACGTCATTCACTGCTACTTTCATCCAGATGTCATTCACTGCTACTTTCATCCAGATGTCATTCACTGCTACTTTCATCCAGATGTCATTCACTGCTACTTTCATTCAGATGTCGTTCACTGCTACTTTCATCCAGACGTCGTTCACTGCTACTTTCACCCAGATGTTTCACTGTTTACTTTCATCCGTTTCCCCTTTCCCCCTTCTACTTTCATCCAGACGTCGTTCACTGCTGCCTTCATCCAGACGTCGTTCACTGCTGCCTTCATCCAGACGTCGTTCACTGCTGCCTTCATCCAGACGTCGTTCACTGCTGCCTTCATCCACACGTCGTTCACTGCTGCCTTCATCCACACGTCGTTCACAGCTGCCTTCATCCACACGTCGTTCACTGCTGCCTTCATCCACACGTCGTTCACTGCTGCCTTCATCCAGACGTCAGTTTCATCCTTCTGTTGTCTTGTATACTTCCATCTCGCTCAATTTTTTTCCGATTTTTATATTTTCACTTCATTTTTCTGTCAGATTAATAAAAGGTAGGCCCAGGGAACCCTAGGCCTATGAGAGGTCTTCTCTTACGGCTTGATAAAGCTCCTGGAGAGCGAAACGTTGCCACAATAATAATGTCACATTAGTTGCCCTTGTGTCCTTTTACCCAACATATTGTGGGTAATTCTACCAACATTATTACTCATATACTTCATCTTGGTGTCAGAGGTGTAGTCAGTGCCAGAAACACCATTTTATAATATTTTTCTGGGTATGGTAGCAATATATACAACAGCAGAATGCTAAGTATAATCTCTGTCTCACTAATGGTCAGAAATAATATTTAATTCATACGGGTGTCCCGTAGGTCGATTGCTAACGCACTCAGCTCACACACTGAGGTCCGAAGATGGAATCTCTGGTAGGGACGTGTTTCCATGAGACACCTGCTGTCCATGTTCACCCATCAGTAAAATGGGTACCTGGGTGTTAGTGGACTGGTGTGGGTCGCATCCTGGGACAAAACTTACCTGATTTGCCCGAAATGCTCAGCATAACAAGGGGCTTTCTATATAGTAGTATGTCATTGATGTCAGCTAAGCCTGTATACCTTGTACATGTACTTGTAGAAATAAAGGTATTATTTTATTATTATTATATTGATGAGGTGGGAAATAATTGCAATGAAAAAATATTTTCTCTTCAAATGTAATTGATGTTTAGTAATTTTCAGTATTACCTTGAAGACATTTGTAATGTCAGGGGAGACAAGATGCTGAGTCAGGGGAGATAAGATGCTGAGTCAGGGGAGACAAGATGCTGAGTCAGGGGACACAGGAGAAAAGAAGACAAATAGTGCAAGAACAAACCACGAAGTTGAAAAACTTAATGAGGTATACAAAGTTAACATATACTGCAAAACAACCACGGAGGAGTGTTGAATGACAGCTCTAGGCCTTACGAGTCGCACTCAACACATCATCATGTTACAGAAAAAAGGTCCAAGCAAATACGATCGTATTTGCTTGGACTTCCTCCTCTTTTCTGCAACATTGCAACCTCAACTCACTGGGTGGCAGTGTGGATATGGCAGAGCCCGCACTAAATCCACACTACCACCCTGCCCCCTCTCAACAACGACCAGCGTGTTAAGTTTGATGAAACAAGTCACTTGTGAACATACAGTTCAGGGCACTGAACTGTACCCAAGAGTCGTTTTTCACAGTTTGTCGGTATCACTATACCATTGACAACTATGTTCAGTGAGAACGAACGTTCTTAAAAGACAACGGGAAATTAGTGACAGATGCTCAAGAGAGAGACAGAGTGAGACGTCCACTAGATGATGACTGGTGCCGTAGTCCACATGTTAATGTACACTGTAGCTTGACAAAGGTTCCGGTGAGTAAGTTTATTCAGGTATACACAAATTCAGTTATATAGATTATCCTACTTAACAGCATATGTGTAGAGAACATAAATAAATATTTAAATGCAAATGTGTCCATTTAATTGAACTAATTATCTTCATGTTTATACCAGTCATACTCTCTCCTCAGGAAATGACTGAATGTCACCTGTTTACCCTTAATATAGAGTTTCTTGATGCTTATGATGGTCTCTTAATACAAGAAATTGAGGCCACCCTCTTCTATCTTGGATCAAACGTGACTGCCCTCCATTCCACAAGCATTATGTGAGCCGTACCAGCTCAACATGTCTATATACATGTAATAGTGATGTTTGTATTTGGTGTTGAGTGGTGGACGTCGGAGCCCATCTGGACAACAGCAGAGAAAGCTGGTCTTCGCACTGCCCAGTACTTGTGGTCTCGCTGTGATGTTCCTTTCCACGACGTTCTTACACACTTCTGTGAACCCTTCGTCAAGATACCAGGCAAGGAAATATTTAGAAAGAACATACAAAGAGCGTTGGAAAAATTTGATGAAGGCTTTGACTTTGTGCAGGTGAGATTTGGCTACTTTCAATTTTTAACTTTTTGTATTTCATATATTTGATTAAAATTTTAATACCCTACAACGGTGCGGTTGCTTTGATCTATATGGTATTATACATAGAGCAAAAAAAAAACCGTTTACTAAACACACATTACATAGGAAGGTTTAATGTCATACACCATCACAGACGATGGGTTTTTATATAAAATAATTCTGTCAACCTGAATTGAGATCTTGATTATAGTTACGTAGTCATATGTTCTTCCTCCTGTCTACGTCCATGGGTGATAAGTCTGTTTTGTTTACAGGTGTATACGGAGCACATTGACTACATAAGCCACCGTAAAGGCCCAGAGTCAACAGACACACATCAAGCAGTGAGAGACTTAGATGACGTGTTGATGTACCTTATGAATGAGCTTGAAGCGAGAGATCTTGCGGACGAAGGTAAATGCTTTCTAGTGATGCTGTTGAGGCTAGAGCCTTCAAAGTTGTCTTGATGCCGTTGAAAATATCTGAAGCTAAGCAGTTGAAGATATATTCCTTTCTCAGATCAAACCGGATTATCCCAACCCATTCCATTCTCAGTGCGGTACATGAAGTCTCTCTCATGAATAAAAGTTATATAAATAATGGAGCTCAGCAAGGGTAGCTTCATATCGTAGTTGTGAGCCTTTGATCTAATAAACTGGAGCTGGCTGACTCCCTTAAATACAGTTAGTCACTTATTTGCTGGTGTTCCAGCTTCCTCTGTGAAGCTGGTGGTATGCAGCTGACTGTGGAACACACTGCTCCCTCTGTGTAACCTGTGGGTTTCAGTTCACCGTGGAACATATTTTAGGCTTTATTGATTTCGTGTTAGTGTATATAATTACTGAGGTGCCAGAAGGGATCTTGGGGAACTTTTAGAAAAGTCTTTGACATTGAGAATTTATTAGGAACCTACAATGAGGCTGGTTAATTTGGTGTGACAATGAGGCTGGTTAATTTGGTGTGACAATGAGGCTGGTTAATTTGGTGTGACAATGAGGCTGGTTAATTTGGTGTGACAATGAGGCTGGTTAATTTGGTGTGACAATGAGGCTGGTTAATGTGGTGTGACAATGAGGCTGGTTAATGTGGTGTGACAATGAGGCTGGTTAATGTGGTGTGACAATGAGGCTGGTTAATGTGGTGTGACAATGAGGCTGGTTAATTTGGTGTGACAATGAGACTGGTTAATTTGGTGTGACAATGAGGCTGGTTAATTTGGTGTGACAATGAGGCTGGTTAATGTGGTGTGACAATGAGGCTGGGTAATGTGGTGTGACAATGAGGCTGGTTAATGTGGTGTGACAATGAGGCTGGTTAATGTGGTGTGACAATGAGGCTGGTTAATTTGGTGTGACAATGAGGCTGGTTAATTTGGTGTGACAATGAGGCTGGTTAATGTGGTGTGACAATGAGGCTGGTTAATGTGGTGTGACAATGAGGCTGGTTAATGTGGTGTGACAATGAGGCTGGTTAATTTGGTGTGACAATGAGGCTGGTTAATTTGGTGTGACAATGAGGCTGGATAATGTGGTGTGACAATGAGGCTGGTTAATGTGGTGTGACAATGAGGCTGGTTAATGTGGTGTGACAATGAGGCTGGTTAATGTGGTGTGACAATGAGGCTGGTTAATGTGGTGTGACAATGAGGCTGGTTAATGTGGTGTGACAATGAGGCTGGTTAATTTGGTGTGACAATGAGACTGGTTAATTTGGTGTGACAATGAGGCTGGTTAATTTGGTGTGACAATGAGGCTGGTTAATGTGGTGTGACAATGAGGCTGGTTAATTTGGTGTGACAATGAGGCTGGTTAATGTGGTGTGACAATTTGGCTGGTTAATTTGGTGTGACAATGTTATACACTGTGTTTTATTAATTCTCTAGGAATGATCACTGGTCAACATTCATTATCTTACCAATGATATTACACCAACTTTTGGGTAAGTTTGTGGTAATGATTCCGAATATGTCATCGGTTTTGCTTGATTGGCTCCAGTTTTTGATAAATTTGGTATCCCATTGAAAAACATAAAAGATGTGAAAAATATATTGATCAGGCGAGGCTATCAGTGAGAGAGGTAAAAGTAGCTAAGGTCATAGGATAAGGGGGAGACACGGAATTTGGGTTAGAGCAAGAAAAACCCACTGAGAAATAATACAGGATAGTTATAACAAGATAGTGGTCCTGATAAGTACTGGTTCTTAGGGTAACTTGGCCTGAAAATTAAGCAGTAGGCTACTTTAACAGGGGCTTGACTCTCCAGAAGAAGAAAAAATGTAAATCAATTTGAATTCTTACAAATGGACCGTATATACATGGCTCAAAGAGAAGAGCAAAGCATACCCAGATAAAACAACTTGCAATTTAATAAACATACATTGCAAGAGAATCTGAAAATTTGGCGCCAACAAAAGAGAAATTTGCAATCTTGAAACATATAAAATATTAAGACACGCTTAACTGATACTAGAAGTACCACTCCACATAGTTCCCAATGAACTCCCTTGCCTTAACATACTGTTCTGGGTTACTTCCCTTGATCCAGATTACAAGCCTGGTTTGATCCTCCAGAACTAGAGTTGTCAGGGTCTTTAGTAGCTCACTGGCACTTCCTCAGTGTGCCCAGGCATCACTTCAGAGGTGCCTGGTTGTCATTGTTTTTTCTACTAATTCTTAAGCATCTCTTCTGGGGTGCCTGGTTGCTGTTAAACCTATAAGAGTATTTTCTGGTTTAGTCACAAAACACACAAACAAGAACTATTACAAAAAAATTGAAAGATATTATAAAAAAAGGGAGAAACATAACAAAACACTAGTACTACATATTCATCGAAACAATAAAATGGCATATAAAAAATAATTCACTTATAAAATTAAAGACTATCATACTAACACAAAAACATAGTAAGAAATCTAGCTGAAGTAAACACCCAGTAAAACTTAACACACTTATAAGACACGAAAGAATGAACATATTCAGCATAAGTCATATACAGTACTATATAAAATTTGTGCAATTATACAAAACAAGACATGAAACATAGGCTAGCATGAATGTGATTAGAAACAGGAAAATAAAATAGTTGTATAAGGTAGCAAAGAGAGGTATAAGCTAGGTTAAGTTACAGGTGGAAGGAGAAATACAGAAAAAAAAAACATAGTTAAGTATGAGTAGTAGATATTTAATAAAATAGTACGTATTAGTGTAAAAGATAGTTTAGAGAAGTTATTGTTAGAAATGAAGAGTATTAGGGTAGATGATAGGTTAAGAAAATATTTTTCAGAGAAATAGTCTTATTCCACATTTCTGATAACTTACAGCAGAAACCTAGTAAAAGTACTGAAAGGAAAACAAATTTAAAATAGTTAGGTTACAATGGGCTAATATAAAGAGAACGGGACTGGCATAGGGTAGTCACATAGGTAAGTAAGTTTATTCAGGTATACACAAATACAGTTACATAGATTATCATACATAGCAGCATATGTGTAGAGAACCTAGGATAACCCAAAAAAAAAAGTCAGACAGTGACTTATTTCCATTGGGGTCCTTACAAAAACAATCATTTACACCTTAAATTATTACTAATCTTACAACTGACTCTAATCATACAATATACATATATTATTTAAGCTATAATAAGGCAACTTAAAGGCACACAGTTACTAGCCCTCCCCTAGCGTAGTATGACAAGGGCCAACTGAAGCTGTCTCAGCCAGTGGCTATAGAACAAAAAACTACATTTTATCAAAACTTGAGATTCTCTACTTATACTCGCATTAACTTTTGACCGTCGTGAGGTTCCGTCCTCCATTTATTATGCAGGATCCCTACACCACAACAGTGCAGAAATTGCTGGCGCTTTGGCCACCCAGCAAAATATTGCAGGTCCATGACAGAGTGGCCAGTCTGTGGTGCTGACAATATCTTGCAACCTGAATCCCTTCTGTCTTAATTGTAATGAGGCTTACCCGGCTTTTTCTTGCCATTGCCAAGTCTACTTAAAAGAACGGGAAATTCGTTGTCTCAAAGAGAAAGAAGGTTTCACATATGCCATGGCAGTCTCTCATCTTCGCCTCCAGGGGAAAACTTCCACGACTTTCTTATTCTAGAGTTACTAAGAGACCTCCAACCTTGGTAGTACCTACTTCCACTGTCTCTAGTGTCACAACTTCCTCAGTCACCTCTATCTCTAACTCTTTTGCAGTCCGCCTCCGAGGTCCCTACCTCGATGCCTAATACTGTTCTTGAATTTTCATCTTCTCGCTCGCATGTTTCTATGTCTACAAGACTTCGCACAACTACACCTCGAGCCTCTACTTCTTCGAAGTCTAAATCATCCCCAAAGTTCAAACCTCCTTTTACCCCTTCTTCACATAGCCTTTCCAAACATTTTTTCTTTCTAGTCTCTGTACCTAGTTCTTTACCTCTTACTAGCTCTGTTACGAGTGTAGAGGTTCATTCTCTCCCTCGTACAGTCTCCTCTCCAGTCCCCTCCCAAGTTTCTTCCTCTCCTGTCCCCTGCCAAGTTTCTTCCCAAGTTAACTCTACCCTCTCATCCCTCCCTTCTTTTGTATCTTCCATTACCTCTCCGATCTTTACTCCCTCTTCCCCTTCTCCCTCTGATGTCGTACTACATGCAACTTCCTTGTCCTCTGAAACACTTGAAGCATCTCCGAGTATATTGAGACAAACCCATTGATGGACACTGATCCACTTCCCATCTCTTCTTCTCACTCGTTATAAACCATCTGCACAACTCTTTTCTTCGCAGCGTTCCAGTCCTTCACTGCTTTCTTATTTTCCACTACCTCCATTTTAATACCCCTACTAGTCTGTAGACACCTACTGCTTCTTATTCCCAGTATACTTTTCTCGCAAATCATGGATTATTTACAGTGGAATATCCGAGGCCTCAGGGGTAATTGCGGTGAGCTTCAGGTGTTGCTCTTCCAGTTTTCCCCTTTATGTCTGTGTACAAGAATCTAAATTACGTTCTGCGCACTTCTTGTGCGCACTGGTATACCATACCATCAGATCTTCATTCATACTTCACTGCACTACACAGCAGCCTTCATCTACTTGAACAAGTGGTATACAGTATGTTCTTTGTATCTCTCTCCTTCTCGAGCATTATCTATCCCAGATGTGTTTCTTGTTTCTTCCTTACTGCCACCTTTTCTGTTATTAGGGGATTTTAATGCTCTTTTCCTCTGGGGGGAGTCTCACTGTGACTCCCATGGCGATCAGTTAGAGGCTCTTCTCCTCCATGTTTTAAATACTGATACTCCCACCCATTTTGACCCTCGCACTCAGTCTCTTGCATTGATCTCTGCTCCGTGTCAACTGCACTTGAGTTCACCTGGTCTGTGCTCACATATTTACATGACAGCGATCATTTTCCTGTCCTCCTTACTTTTCATTCATATTCTCACCCTCCTCGAAGCCCACGTTGGCAATTTGAACGAGCAAATTGGGATCTCTACTCGCGCCAAACTGCTCTAAGTGAAGACCCTTCTTCGTCCTCTGCTGATGAGCTGTTACACTTATTTTCAACCTCAAATTTAACCACAGAAATGCGTGCCTTGGTGGTCTCCTGCTTGTGCTCGTGCAGTACTTTTGAAACGTGCTGCACGGGGCCGATATCGTTACTATAGGACCACAGAACGTCTCCTTGATTTTAAAGGGGCGAGAGCGGTCGCCTGAGATGTCATACGTGAAGCTAAACGCACTTGCTGGCAAGATTATGTTTCTACCATTACTTCTGCTTCCTCAATGAGTGAAGTTTGGAAAAAAGTGCGGAAACTGAGTGACAAGTTCTCTCCAGACTCTGCTTCCATTCTCCAGGTTGCCGATGTCAGTGTTGTAAACCCTCTTGAAGTTGCCACGGAAATCGGAAATCATATTGTCGGTATCTCTAAAGGGCTCCTTCAATGTCCCTTGTTTCTTTCCTCCAAATATGTCAGAGTTACTGGCCTTAGACTTTTCTTCTTGCAGAGAAGAGCCGACCATCGGCAGGTGGGCATGATGGCATTCATGTTCGTATACTTCAGCATTTGCATCCGTCAGTCCTTACAGTCCTCTTACGTCTTTTCAATCTTATTTATTAGCAGGATGTTCTTGACCAGCTTTGGAAATCGCACTACCGTCCCATTGCTCTTACCAGTGCAGTTTGCAAGGTGATGTAAACTCTGGTAAATAGACGTTTGATGTGGTATTTAGAGACACATAATAGTCTCTCCCCCCGTCAATATAGCTTTCATAAGGGCAGCTCTACTACTGACCCTTACTCTGCTTAGATACCTATATTCGTAATGCCTTTGCTAGTAACGACTCCGTTATAGCAGTCTTCTTTTTTTATCTTTAAAAATCATATGACACTACTTGGAGGTATAACATCTTGGCCTAGGCTCACTCCTTTGGCCTCAGAGGCAGTCTACCATTTTTCCTTGCAAACTGAGAGACATTTCCGTGTTCGGGTTAATAATTTGCTTTCCCCGGACTTTGTCCAAGCTGAATGTGTTCCTCAGGGATGTGTCCTTTTTTTTCTCCTTGGTATAAATGATCTGGCATCTGTTCTCCCTTCTAATATTTGGTCATCATGTTGATGACTTCACTATACCTTGTGCAGGCGCTGACGGTCGCCTAGCAGCAGCCTCTCTCCAGAATGCTGTCAGGTGTTTCCCAGCGGGCCACTACTCATGGGTTTAAATTTTCTAGTGCAAATAACTTTCACCAGACGATCACTCGTCCCTGATACTCCATTGTACCTTTATGGCTCACGAATCCCTGCTTGTGATACGGTCAGATTTCTCGGCCTACTGTTTGATCACAAGTTGTTTTGGAAACCTCACATTACCTTTCTGAAAGCAACTCGCTCATCTTTCATGGGGTGGATCGTCGAACCTTCCTTCGACTCCATTCACCCCTAATTTTATCGAAGCTAGATTATGGAGACCAGATATATTCTGCGGCCTCTCCTGCAAAACTATCTAAACTCGATCCCATCCATCATCAGGAATTGCATTTATGTCTAGGTGCTTTTCGCTCCTTACCTGTTGAGATCCTCTATGCAGAAGCAAATGTCCCATCCTTGAACGATCGTCGCGATGCTCATTGCCTCCACTCTCATGACGTTCACGATCCTTCTACATACAGGATAGAAACGGACGTTAGCAGAGGTCTATCATTTGTTCGCCACCCCTGTTTACTCCGTCCCTTTTCTCTTCGTCTTCAACTGCACTTGTCTTCTCTTCAGTTGCCCCCTTTATTTGTTCATCAAGCTTCTAAATTCTCACTTCCCCCTTGGGAAGTTCCGACAGTTAGTGTCTGTTCTTTCCCACTGCCGTGTGGGAAAGCCCAAATCCCTACAGTTGCTTCTCGCTCTTTTTCTTAATCACTTCCGATCTCATTCTCATGTCGTTGCAGTGTACACTGATGATTCTAAATCCTCTGATGGTGTTGGGTTTGCAGCAGTGTTTCCTGACAGTCTGGTGCGAGGTCATTTATTAGACTCGGCTGGCATTTTTACAGCTGAATTGTATGCCATTCTCATTGCAATTATCCGTATTGCATCTATGCCTACTTCACTGTTTGTAATCGTCTCAGACTCCTTTAGTGCTTTGCAAACTATTAAGAAATTTAATTCACCTCATCCCCTAATTCTTCGTATACAAATTTGGTTGCGCCGCATTACTAGCAAAAATAAAGAAATAGTTAACTGTTGGGTTCCTGGTCATGTTGATGTTCAGGGCAATGATCAGGCAGACTCTGCAGTGCGATCTGCAGTACATGACCTACCAGTTTCATATTGAGGTGTTCCATTCTCTGACTATTTTGCTGTAATCTCTACTCATCTTCACAACCGTTGGCAACAACGTTGGTCCGATATGACTCATAACAAATTACATTTTATCAAACCAAGTTTGGGATTCTGGTCTTCTTGTCATGGATACCGAGGATGGGAGACAACACTCTCTCGCCTTCGCACTGGACACACTCGTCTAACTCATGGGTATTTTATGGAGAGGCGTCCTGCTCCACTTTGTGAGAATTGTATAGTTCCTGTTTCACTTTACCATATTCTATTGGACTGTCCTGTCTATCAACGACCACGCAGAATTTTCCTCCGAAGTCGTCACCGCTCAAGCACTTACTTTATTTTCCCTCTTCGCTGACGGCCCCATCTTTGACACAGACTCCTTCTTCGACTTTTTGACAGCAACTGATTTATTACACAAACTTTGACAATTCTTATTTTATCACTCCTCACAGCCCCTCCTAACTTTACCTTTGTTGTCATTTCCACCCTTACTTATCCTTAGATCCTGCATCAACTCCTACCCTGCAGCGCTGTATGACCCATGTAGGTTTAGTGCTTTCTCTTGATTATAATATAATAATTGCTGCACCTACAGTTATGTTTTGTCTTGACGGCCATGTCACTTTTGTCCAATGATCTGTCTTCACCCTACTGGCCCACAAACAGATGAAACAAGGGTTCTTTGTATATTCACTCTGTTGCCCAACGTAAGTAAGTAAATTTGCTTACTGACATGATTCATTATATTTGAAACTTGTGAGTTCATTACCTTTGTACCTTGTTCAGCTATCAAAACTTTGAGGCCCAGTCTCTGGACCCATTATGTACCTCTGTAATCTGTAAATACCTTTGTAACTTGTCATGATTGTGACCAGATCTACCTGAATTCATTACCCTTGTAACTTGCTCAGCTATCAAAACTTTGGGGCCCAATCCCTGGACCCATTATGTACCTCTGTAATCTTTTGACTACCGCCCACAGGATGGGTGTGGGGTGCATAATAAAGATATTAAACTAATTGGAAAATCAAGAAGTTTACCATCTTCAGATCAACACAAAATAACATCTTGTGTTCATGGCAGCAAAACTTCTGCAACACTGTTTTGACATTTTCGTATTTTTTAAGTTTTGTTGAGCGAGCAGTTGGAAGATATATATATTAGTTACCATTGTGCAATAAGACACATTTCAAGCTTCTAATGGAACTGTTTATAACCAGCCACCACCAATCTCCTGGTCGATATTCAAGTCCCATTGGAAGAGGTCCAGGGACGTTATTTCAGTATACAAGTTCTTCACCTTGGCTGAGGAAGGAAGGAGTTCAATCTCTCTTGTCCAATAAGCTGTTATTTTAACTTCTTGTTGTAGACAGTTTCTTTTAAGTCTCAATGATGAAAGTTCAGATGCCTGCTTAGATAAACTGAGGTTACTTATCAGATCATTGAGTTCTTGGGAGAATTGCTGTGGTGTTGAAATGCTTCATATTCACTTCCACTGCTGTCACCTGTGTCACATCCTAAACCCCAAGTTTCTTCAACATCTAACACTGGTATGGGAAGGTTTCCTTGCTGACTCCATATCAGGATATTCCCACATGGCTTTCTTGTATCAACTGAAACCATTCACATTCACCATACAGAAGTAACAATCGTCGTGGTGTTTTTTTTTCAGCTCTTTCCACAACATAGGCACACCAAAAAATTTTCTTTGCCTACTTTTCCATTTTCATCAGCATTCTACACAGGTTTTGCAAACCTGTCTTGTCTTGCTCTATAAGCACCACTTCAAAATAAGCAAGATAAGCTTGTTTTACAAAATCTATGATGTTTTGTCATTGTTTTTGCAGAGAGTATTTGCCACAAATGTAGCAAAATGCATTGGAATTGTTTAAGCAGACTCTTCGTGAAGAAGTCATGTTTATCTGTAAAAAAAATAACAAGATAATATTGTCACGAGGTAGTCGTTGATACAGTTCCTTTAGTTAATATTAAATAATTTAAAAATAATATTCTAATCTTTATTAAAACCACCTGTATATACAAATTGTCACTACATATACAAGGGTTATGGCTAAGTTCCCTATTAACTGAGGGTAGGTATGCAATATCTCTCAAATTAGAGCCAATTTGAAAAACCTACTGACATTTTCGAATCCAGCAACCAACCAAAATATTCTAAATATGTTCAAATATCTTGGGCAACGATTTTTGTTGTTGACCAGTGATATATTAATATAATTACACAGTATTAAGTATCACTCAGTTTACCAACTAATCTTTTATCTGTCTTTTAATATAGTAACTTTGTGTTTATAACAGTTATATGATATTTCAGTGAACATTGTAATTGTGAGTGATCACGGGATGGCGTACACTGCCCCGGGTGCCATCCAGAGACATGAGCTGGATGACTACCTTGACCCAAGCCTCGTTGACAATATTGCTGATCAAGGTGCCTTCGTTAACATCAAGGTTCCTGCTGAGCATGTTTCCCAAGTCAGTAATATTTATACCTATATAAACTTATCAAGATATATATATATATGCGGGTTATTTATATAAATAATAATAATATCCCGGTTTTTGTGGATTAGTCGCAAAACTATTTACGACAATTGTTTTTATTTTTATTGAGGACACGTATATATGGAATCTTTATTAGTTTTACTGAATGTTGGGAAGTAAAGATATTGCTTGGTGGTGGCAGGTATACGAACAGGTGTCGAAGATACCAGGTGTGACTGCCTACAAGCACTCTGACATACCAGAACGGTACCATTACAAGAACAACAAGTACATCCACGACATCATTCTCTTGGCTGATCAAGGTGAGTTAACACAAGTTATAGCATTTAAATGTTAGGTTAAAGCAAATGTTTGTGTATTATTAACTTTATTTCTCTCTCTCTCTCTCTCTCATATACATATGTATATATATATATATATATATAGCATATCAAGTCACGTGAATATGGTAGCCTTTAACTAAAGATGTTTCGCAATCTCGTACGGGGTCAGGAGCTATACAATGTTGCAAGATCAGCATTAGACAGGTAAAGTGGAAATTATATCAGAGGTAAAGTGGAAGCATGTCAGTGTCAGCCATGTCAGTGTCAGCCATGTCAGTGTCAGCCATGTCAGTGTCAACACAAAAATAAATTCTGTATAAATGGAGAATTTATTTTTGTGCACTTTTGAATATATTTAATTTTCTTATTGCTGGAGTCCTTGAGTTCTACTTAAAATTCGAATTCAATATTTTTTGGATGTTAATTCAATATTTTTTTGATGTTAATTCAGTATTTTTTTGATGTTAATTCAATATTTTTTTCCCACAACCCTGTCCTGGATGCTGCATGCCGCTTCTGGGTTTAACATTTCCCCAAGAGTATATTATATCTTGATCCACAGGACACTTCATCATGGCCTCCAAGTCGAAAAAACAACTTCCTTTACGAAGTAACTTTGTTTACATTGGCGCTCATGGCTATGACCCAGATCTTCAAGACATGAAGGGAATATTCATCGCTAAAGGCCCAGGTGAGATCTTTCTCTTGGTTTTAGCATCTTTAGTGAGATTATTGTATTTTGTAGTAAATCTTTGTAAATTTATAACTATGGTATAAACTTGGTACTAAATACAGACAAGTTAGTTTAGAAAAATACGTAAGCAAACACTAGGACATATTTACTAGAAAGCGTTTCGGTCCTGGGACCTTGATCACTTCTAACATACAGAAATATTTGTTGTTCTTCACGTGCTAGGTGATTGTGGTGAGCGGTCAATATATTAAATTGTTACGTTTTATTATTTTTAATTTTATCTCCATTCAGGCGCAGTATTGTATACCCTCTCAATCATTAACCAGCATATATCTATTATTATTATTATTATTATTATTATTATTTAAAGCCTATTACTACTCGAGGGTCAACAACACTTTGGAGGTGTCCTGTAGTTCGGTCGCTAACGCACTCAGCTCACACACTAAGGTCCGGAGTTCGAATCCCCCGGTACGGCTGGAAAACATTAGGGACGTGTTTCCATAAGACACTTGTTGTCCATGTTTACCATCAGTATAAAATGAGTACCTGCGTGTTAGTGGACTGGTGTGGGTCGCATCCTGGGACAAAATTGACATAATTTGTCCGAAATGCTCTGCATAACAAGCGGCTTTCTATATAGAGAAATAGCAAACATCGAATTAAAACTAAAGGAATCTTATAGGAATCAAGAAACACGGGAAGAACTAAAAGCCATAAATGAAATTGAAAGAAACCCTAAGTATTTCTTTTCCTATGCAAAATCAAAGTCGAGAACAACAACCAGTATTGGGCCACAGAACTTGACAGACGCATGCCTTTCTGACATCATCACTACGCCAAATGACTTTGAAAAGGCAATAAATGACATGCCCATGCACTCCGCTCCAGGCCCAGACTCATGGAACTCCGTGTTCATCAAGAACTGCAAGAAGCCCCTATCACATGCTTTTAACATCCTATGGAGAGGGAGCATGGACACTGGGATCGTCCCGCAGCTACTAAAAACAACAGACATAGCCCGCTCCACAAAGGGGCAGTAAAGCAATAGCAAAGAACTACAGACCAATTGCGCTAACGTCCCATATCATAAAAATCTTTGAAAGGGTTCTAAGAAGCAAGATCGCCACCCATCTTGATACCCATCAATTGCACAACCCAGGACAGCATGGGTTTAGAGCAGGCCGCTCCTGTCTGTCCCAACTACTGGACCACTACGACAAGGTCCTGGATGCTCTAGAAGATAAACAGAATGCAGATGTTATATACACAGATTTTGCAAAAGCCTTTGACAAGTGTGACCATGGTGTAATAGCACACAAAATGCGTGATAAAGGAATAACAGGAAAAGTTGGTAGATGGATTTATAATTTCCTAACACGTAGAACACAAAGAGTAGTAGTCAACATAGTAAAGTCTGAGGCACCTACTGTGAAAAGCTCTGTTCCACAAGGCACAGTACTTGCTCCCATCCTATTCCTCATCCTCATATCAGACATTGACAGGGATATAAGCCACAGTGCTGTGTCTTCCTTTGCAGATGACACCGAATCAGTATGACAGTGTCCACCGTTGAAGACACTGCAAGACTCCAAGCAGACATAAACCAAATCTTTAAATGGGCTGCAGAAAACAATATGAAGTTCAATGATGAGAAATTTCAATTACTCAGATACGGAAAACGTGAAGAAATTAAAATCTCATCGGAGTACAAAACTAATTCCAACCACACAATAGAGCGAAAAACTAATGTCAAAGACCTGGGAGTGATCATGTCAGAGGATCTCACCTTCAAGGACCATAACAATGTAGCAATTGCATCTGCTCGAAAAATGACAGGATGGATAATGAGAACATTCAAAACCAGGGATGCCAAGCCCATGTTGACACTTTACAGATCGCTTGTTCTATCTAGGCTGGAATATTGCTGCACACTAACTGCACCTTTCAAGGCGGGTGAAATTGCTGACCTTGAAAATGTACAGAGAACCTTCACCGCACGCATAAGTGCGATAAACCACCTCAACTACTGGGAACGCTTGAAGTTCCTAAACCTGTACTCTCTAGAACGCAGGCGGGAGAGATACATTATTATATACACATGGAAAATTCTCGAGGGCCTAGTACCAAACTTGCACACAAAAATCACTCCGTACGAAAGCAAAAGACTCGGTAGGCGATGTAACATCCCCCCAATGAAGAGCAGGGGTGCCACTAGCACGTTGAGGGACAACACAATAAGTGTGAGGGGCCCAAGATTGTTCAACTGCCTCCCAGAATACATCAGGGGGATTACCAACAAGCCCCTGGCTGTCTTCAAGCAGGCACTGGACAGGCACCTCAAGTCGGTACCTGATCAGCCGGGCTGTGGTTCGTACGTTGGACTGCGTGCGGCCAGCAGTAACAGCCTGGTTGATCAGGCTCTGGTCCAACAAGAGGCCTGGTCACAGACCGGGCCGTGGGGGCGTTGACCCCTGGAATTCTCTCCAGGTAGACTCCAGGTAGATAGTAGTATGTCATTGATGTCAGCTAGGACTGTATACCTTGTACATGTACTTGTAGAAATGAAGATATATTTATTATTATTATTATTATTATTATTATTCCCTAAGATAGTTATTAAAGTTAATTGTCAGTGTGCACACAAATGAACACCTCATACAGTATATAACACTGAGTGGGAGAGTTTGATTCACTTTATAGGAACAAAAACAATGGGAGAGGCAACTGTATTGTAATAATCACATACCAGATACATAATTTCTTAGGTTTTTGATAATCGCGGTACTGATTTCACTGAACACTAAATATACGAAACAATGAATAATGGGATTATTTTATTTAATAATTGACTGGTTTGACGTTGCAGCATTCAAGTGTGGGTGGACAATTGATCCCATCCATATCGTGGATATATACCAAGTCCTGAGCCAGGTGCTGGGCGTGCCACCACAGCCTCATAATGGCACCTGGGAACGAGTGAGGGACATATTTACCAGCGACGCCTCAGATGCTTGTCACACAGCTACTTCACATACTTCACCTCTGCAAATCAGCTTCCTCTTATCTTCTGTTGTATTTATCATGTTTTGTGTTACATATTACAAAACGCTGAAGCCATGAGGGTTATTCGGAGCTGGGGCAGTGGGGGGCAGTCAAATTCAAGGAAGAGGAAGGCAGCTACAATGCCTTGGATCAACAGTTATTCAGTATGAAAGTTGTATTTTTTATTTTTTTTATTAACACATCGGCCGTTTCCCACCAAGGCAGGGTGGCCCGACAAAGAAAAACTTTTATCATCATTCACTCCATCACTGTCTTGCCAGAGGAGTGCTTACACTACAGTTATAAAACTGCAACATTAACACCCCTCCTTCAGAGTGCCGGCACAGTACTTCCCATCTCCAGGAATCAAGTCCGGCCTGCCGGTTTCCCTGAATCCCTTCATAAATGTTACTTTGCTCACACTCCAACAGCACGTCAAGTATTAAAAACCAATTGTCTCCATTCGCTCCTATCTAACACGCTCACGCACGCTTGCTGGAAGTTCAAGCCTCTCGCACACAAAACCTCCTTTACCCTCTCCCTCCAACCTTTTCTAGGCCGAAACTACCCCGCCTTCCCTCCACTACAGATTTATACACTCTCGAAGTCATTCTATTTTGTTCCATCCTCTCTATATATCCAAACCATCTCAATAACCCATCCTCAGCTCTCTGGATAATAGTTTCGGTAATCCCACACCTCCTCCTAATCTCCAAACTACGGATTCTCTGCATTATATTCACACCACACATTGCCCTCAGACATGACATCTCCACTGCCTCCAGCCTTCTCCTTGTTGCAACATTCACCACCCATGTCTCACACCCATACAAGAGTGTTGGTATAACTATACTCTCATACATTCCCTTCTTTGCTTTCATGGATAAAGTTCTCTGTCTCCACAAGCTCCCCAGTGCACCACTCACCTTTTACTCTCGTTAATTCCATGATTCACCTCATCCTTCATATACCCATCTGCTGACACATCCACTCCCAAATATCTGAACACATCCACTCCCAAATATCTGAACACATTCACCTCCTCCATACTCTCTCCCTCCAATCTGATATCCAGTCTTCCGTTATATATTTTTTTTGTTATCCTCATCACCTTACTCTTTCCTGTATTCACTTTTAATTTCCTTCTTTTACATACCCTACCAAACTCATCCACCAACCTCATCAACTTCTCTTCAGAATCCCCCAAAAGCACAGTGTCATCAGCAAAGAGCAACTGTGACAACTCCCACTTTGTGTTAGATTCTTTATCTTTTAACCCCACACCTCTTGCCAACACCCGAGCATTCACTTCTCTTACAACTCCATCTATAAATATATTATACAACCACAGTGACATCACACATCCCTGTCTAAGGCCTACTTTTACTGGGAAATAATGTCCCTCTCGCCTACATACTCTAACCTGAGCCTCACTATCCTCGTAAAAACTTTTCACCGCTTTCAATAACCTACCTCCTATTCCATACATTTGCAACACCTGCCACATTCTCCCCTATCCACCCTATCATATGCCTTTTCCAAATCCATAAATGCCACAAACACCTCTTTACCCTTATCTAAATATTGTTCACCTATATATTTCACTGCAAACACTTGGTCTACACACCACCTACCCTTCCTAAAGCCTCCTTGTTCATCTGCTATCCTACTCTCCGTCTTACTCCTAATTCTTTCAATACTAACTCTACCATACACTTTGCCAGTTATACTCAACAGACTTATTCCCCTATAATTTTTTCTCTCTTGCCCCCTTTGCCTTTATACAAAGGAACTATGCATGCTCTCAGCCAATCCCTAGGTACCTTACCCTCTTCCATACATTCATTAAATAAAAACACTAACCACTCTAAAACTATATCCCCACCTGCTTTTAACATTTCTATCTTTATCCCATCAATCCCAGCTGCTTTACCCCCTTTCATTCTACTCACTGCCTCACAAACTTCCCCCACACTCACAACTGGTTCTTCCTCACTCCTATAAGATATTGTTCCTCCTTGCCCTATACACGAAATCACAGCTTCCCTATCTTCATCAATATTTAACAATTCCTCAAAATATTCTCTCCATCTTCCCGGCAAATCCATTCTTTCCCTAGGGTTTCTCAACTTATTAATCTCACTCCAAAACTTTTTCTTATTTTCAACAAAATTTGTTGATATCTCGCCCACCCTCTCATTTGCTCTCTTTTTACATTGCTTCATTTTTTTAATTCTTAACCTCTCTTTTTCTCTCCATATACTCCTCCCTCCTTAAATCACTTCTACTTTGTAAAAACCTCTCATATGCTAACTTTTTCTCTCTTACTATTCTCTTTACATCATCATTCCACCAATCGCTCTTCTTCCCTCCCGCACCCACTTTCCTATAACCATAAACTTCTGCTGAACACTCTAACACTACATTCTTAAACTTATCCCATACCTCTTCTACCCCACTGCCTATACTCTCACTAGCCCATCTGTCCTCCAACAGTTGTTTATATCTTACCCTAACCGCCTCCTCCTTTAGTTTATAAATCTTCACTTCTCTCTTGCTGTTTCCATTCTCCTATCCCATCTACCTTTTACTCTCACTGTAGCTACAACTAAAAAGTGAGCTGATATATCTGTGGCCCCTCTATAAACATGTACATCCTGAAGTCTACCCAACAGTCTTTTATCTACCAATATGTAGTTGTATATCAACATGAATTTCAGTGTGGAGGCATTCTTCATTTTAAGCATAAGTGATTTTATAAACTTTAATAATGATAAAACCATGGTACAATGGTTTTATGTGCAAGAGGCTTGGACATCCAGCATGCATGTGTGAACGTTTTAGATAGGAGTGTAGGTAAATGGTTTTTGGTACCTGATGATCTGTTGGAGAGTAAGCAAGGTAACATTTTGTGAAGGGATTCAGGGAACCAGTTAGCCGGACTTGAGTCCTGGAGGTGGTAAGTGCAATGCCTGAACTTAAAAAGAAGAGTTTGGAATATTTGCTGTTTGGAGTGACATCTGAACTGTTGTATCTACTCACCTCTGGCAAGACAGTGATAGTTTGAATGATGGTGAAAGTTTTTTTTTCAGGCCACCCCGCCTTGGTGGGAGACGGCCAGCATGTTACTATATATATATATATATATATATATATATATATATATATATATATATATATATATATATATATATATATATATATATATATATATATATATATATATATATATGTCGTGCCGATTAGGTAAAACTTGCGATTTTGGCTTAAATAGCAACGCTCACCTTGCCATATAAGACAAGTGAAAATTTGTGTATGCAATAATTTCGCCAAAATCATTCTGAACATAACGAAAAAATATATTTCATTGTGTTTGTTTATTATTAAATTAAAGTTAACGTATCTAAAATATATTTAGTTGGTTAGGGCTAAATTAAAATGCGCTTGTTGTAATAAGGTTAGGTAGGTTTTCAAAGTTTCTCTTGGTACAAAATTATAAATTCTTACATTAATATAAATTAAAAAAATATATCTTTAAACGTATAAGAGAAAATTTTAGAAAGCGCTTAATTTTAGATGAGTTCTTTCTAATTGACCAGTTTTACCTAATCGGCACGACAAATATATATATATATATATATATATATATATATATATATATATATATATATATATATATATATATATATATAATGTGTGTTACAAAATGCAATATCCATTCATTATAGACATCTTTTAAAGAATACTAGAAGGTCAACTTATTCATTCCCCCCAGCATCTAGAATGTTTCTGGTTTTCTAACAGTAATCCTTTAAAATTAAGATCAGTTT
>WNWK01033419.1:0-21166 GCA_009830355.1 Cherax destructor | reverse complement strand
TACATAGCATTAGAAATCTTCCGTATGAAGAAAGATTGAAAACCCTTAAATTACATTCACTTGTAAGATGAAGAATGAGGGGAGACATGATCGAGGTATACAAGTGGAAAATGGGTATTAACAAAGGGGATATAAATAAGGTTTTGAGGATATCTCTCAAAGAGAGAACCCGGAATAATGGATTAAAGTTAGATAAGTTTAGATTTAGAAAGGATATAGGAAAGTATTGGTTTGGAAATAGGGTAGTTGATGAGTGGAACAGTCTGCCTAGTAGGGTTATTGAAGCTAGGACCTTGGGTAGTTTCAAATTTAGGTTGGATAAATTCACGAGTGAGAGGGGTTGGATTTGAGTGGGACTTGCACATGAGTAAATAGAAATATCAAAGCTTATTTCTTGGGTAGCATTGAAAATTAGGTTTAGCAAATATTCTGTTAGTGGGATGGATTGTGAAGGACCTGCCTAGTATGGGCCAACTGGCCTGCTGCAGTGTTCCTCCTTTCTTATGTTCTTATGATACTGGAACCTGACGATGCTCAGAGAGAGGGACAGGGAGTCTCTCCATGAGATACCCGTGAGTAAGACGAGTGTGGCCGATGCGAAGACGGGAGAGTGTAGTCTCCCAACCTCGACACTGGTGACAAGAAAGCCAGAATGTAGACGAATGGTTCAGAGAACCGACAAGTTATAAATTAGACATATATGCAACACTTGGGTATCTTTATTGAGGAAACGTTTTGCCACACAGTGGCTTCATCAGTCCAATACAAAGCAGAAAGGTGTAAAGAAAGGAGGAGTTTGAGGTAATCAGTCCCTCAGCCTGGAGTCGATGTGTTCAGTCCATCAATCTTGTAGAAAGTACAGCATAGAGCCATAGAAGTGGCTTATATACTGTAGTCAGGACAGGCGAAGCAGGAGGAGGCATGGTCATAGTGGTACCATCCACTAGTCGAAGTAGGTCTTCGTCCAAAGGTTAGACTTTCTACAAGATTGAAGGACTGAACACATCGACTCCAGGCCGAGGGACTGAATACCTCAAACTCCTCCTCTCCTTACATCTTTCTGCTTTGTATTGGACTGATGAAGCCACTGTGTGGCAAAACGTTTCCTCAATAAAGATACCCAAGTGTTGCATATGTGTCTAATTTATAATGGCCAGAAACATAAGAACATAAGATAGAAGGAACACTGCAGCAGGCCTGTTGGCCCATACTAGGCAAGTCCTTCACAATCCATCCCACTAACAGAATATTTGCTCAACCCAATTTTCAATGCTACCCAAGAAATAAGCTTTGATAATTCTATTTACTCATGTGCAAGTCCCACTCAAATTCAACCCCTATACTACTCAGTTTAATAGAATGAAGTTTATGTAGCAGGTCAGACCAACGTTGTTGCCAATGGGTGCGAAGGTGGGTAGCAATGACAGCAAAATACGGCTTGAAAAAGCTCATGGAGAGCGAAACGTTGCCACAATAAAATGTCACATTAGTTGCATTTGTGTCCTTTTACTTAACATATTGTCGGTAATTCTACCAATATTATGACAGCAAAATAGTCCATAAATTGGACACATATGCAACACTTGGTTATCTTTATTGAGGAAATGTTTCACCACACAGTGGCTTCATCAGTCCATACAAAGGAGAATCGTGAAGATCAGGTGGAGTTTAAGGTAATCAGTCCCTCGGCCTTGAGTCGATGTAGTCAGTCCATCAATCTTGAAGAGAAAACAGCATATGTGTGAAGGAGAAGCTTATATACCATAGGCAGGAGAGGTGCAGCAGTCATAGGTTGTGTCACATTTGTCGGTTCTCTGAACCATTCATTTACATCCTGTCTGACACTGCAACATCTTGGTATCTTAATACCATTACCAAACGAATTTATCTCCATAAGAAATGATGTAAAATAGACTAGTCCTTTTAAACCCCCAAAATTACACTTACAAAAGCATTTAAAAAAATAAACTTACATAAAAGGGTGAGTTTGGGGACCATCGTAAGTCGGGGTACCACTGTACAGGGAATTCTTCACTTGCCTAACCCTTGGGCACGACCTACTTCCACATTGGACAAATGTGACAATCTATGACTGCTGCACCTCTCCTGCCTATGGTATATAATCTTCTCCTTCGCAAATATGCTGTATTCTCTTCAAGAATGATGGACTGACTACATCGACTCAAGGCCGAGGGACTGATTACCTTAAACTACTCCTGATCTTCACGATTCTCCTTTGTATGGACTGATGAAGCCACTGTGTGGCGAAAAGTTTCCTCAATAAACATACCCAAGTGTTGCATATGTGTCTAATTTATTAACTTGTCGGTTCTCTGAACCATTCATTTACAAAATAATCCGTGAATGAAACACCTCTATATGAAACTGGAAGGTCATGTACTGCTGACCGCGCAGCAGTGTCTGCCTGTTCATTGCCCTGTACGTCAACATGACCAGGGACCCAACAAAAAACAATATCCTTGTGTTTGCTAGAGATATGGCATAACCAAAGTTGGATACGAAGAACTAGGGGGTCAGGTGTATCAAATTTTCGGATAGCCTGTAAAGCACTAAGGGAGTCCGAAACGACCACAAATGGTGACAGGCATAGATGCAATATGGATTAGTGCTACAAGAATGGCATACAATTCAGCCATAAAAGTGCTAGCCGAGGATAATAGATGCCCTCGCACGACGCTGTCCGGAAACACTGCTGCGAATCCGACGCCGTCAGAAGACTTAGAACTATCGGTGTACATTGCAATGGCATGGGAATGAGAGCAAAAGTGGTCTAGAAAAAGAGAGCGAGAGGCCGCCGTAGGCAGTTGGACTTTCGCGCATGGCAGTGGAAAAGAACAGACACGGACAGCAGGAACTTCCCAAGGGGGTAGGGGAAAGGGAGATGCCACATGAACATAGAAAAGTGGTAGCTGAAGAGTAGACAAGAGCGAATGTAGGCGAAGAAAAAAGGGACGAAGTAAACAGGGGCGACGAACAAATAAAGAGCGTCTACTAACATCTGTGACAATCCTATACATGGAAGGATTGCGGAGGTCATGAGAACAAACATAATAGCGAAGGCAATCTGCATCACGGTGATCGGACAAGTATGGAATGTTCACTTCTGCATAGAGGCTCTCAACCGGTGAAGAACGAAAAGCACCAAGGCATAAACTTAATCCCTGGTTATGGATGGGATTAAGGCTAGAGTAGCAGGGAAGGCCGCCGAATATATCTGGTCACCATAATCAAGTTTTGATAAAATTAGGGCTGAATGCAGGCAAAGGAGAGTTCTACGATCAGCCCCCCATGAAAGATGTGCTAGGGTTTTAAGGAGGTTTAGCCGGCTATGACAAGTTGCCTTCAGAGAGGTAATGCGAGGTTTCCAGGACAATCGACGGTCAAACAGGAGGCCAAGAAACCTGACCGTATCATGTTCTGGGATACGCGAGTCGTATAGGTACAATGGATGATCAGAGACCACTGAACGTCTAGTGAACGTACAGTGGGACCCCGGAAATCGGCCTTAATCCGTTCCAGGAGCTAGGCCTAAAATCGAATTGGCCAATTTCTGAACCATTATTTCCCATAAGAAATAATGTAAATACAATTTAATCCATTCCAGACACCCAAAAATATTTATAAAAAATAAATTTTATAGAGAATAACTATAGTTTTACATACACAAAACACATAACACCAAATAAAAATAAATAATAAATAACATATTAATAAATAACATGTACTTACCTTTATTGAAGAGACTTGCTGGCATCTGGAAGATAGGGAGGAGGAGTGAGGGAGGGTTTAGTGTTTGGAAGGGGAATCCCCACTCCCTGCCTTCCTGTTGATTTGCTTTTGCCATATATCCTGGCAAGCTCCCCCACACGTATGCCACTCATATTTTTCTATCTCTTTCAGTTCGATGGTGTTCCTCACTTTCTTAACCACAGGGGTGCCACTAGGAAGCTTCTTTGGACCCATGGTGACTTATTTCACAGTGACAATCACTTAATCACCAATAAACACAATAAATTTATTATGAAATGTTTGAATGAGCGATCTGGGTAATGTTTACTCAAAGGTAAACAACGCTAGACTGGCTGAAGACGCCTGTGTGGCAAGGTGCGCAAGCGTGGGGCATGTGGACAGGTCTGGTGCGCGGGCCGATAATCGAGCCAAAATTTGGCCGAAAAAAGCAATCGATTTCCGAGCAGGCCGACAATCAGACCGGCCTATTTCCGGGGTCCCACTGTAATTTGGCGAGTTTTACTACTAGAAAATTTAAACCCATGAGTGGTGGCCCAATCGGAAACACGGTTGATTGCATGCTGGAGCGAAACTGCAATGAGGTGACAGTCAGCGCCCGCACAAGCTATAGCAAAGTTATCAACATAAAGTGAGGACCAAATATTGGATGGGAGAATAGATGCCAAATCATTTATAGCAAGGAGAAAGAGTGTTGTGCTCAGAACACATCCCTGGGGAACACCTTCAGCTTGGACAAACTCCAGGGAAAGCATATTACAGTCAACATTTGGTTTTCGTGTTTAATCCGTTCCAAAGGGATCAACTAAAACCAAAATCGACGAAAACCAAAACCATTTTCCCCATAAGAAATAATGTAAATTCAATTAATCCGTTCCAGACACCCAGAAGTATTAAAAATAATTTGGGGGCCTTAAAGATGGATTTACATGCACAAACGAATGAACATTCAACATGATACTTACCTTTATTGAAGACTGATGTTGCTGGATAGAAGACAGGGAGAAGGGGAGAGGGAAGAGAGGCTATTGTTTGGAAGGGAAATCCCCTTTCATAAGGACTTTAGGTACCAAGTCCTTACCCGGGGTCACATCCCGCCTGCCTGCTACACTCCCTCCCTCCCTCCCTCCCTCCCTGCCTGCCTGCCTGCCTGCCTGCCTGCCTGCCTGCCTGCCTGCCTGCCTGCTACACTCCCTCCCTGCCTTCCTGCCTGCCTGCCTGCCTGCTACACTCCCTCCCTCCCTCCCTGCCTGCCTGCTACACTCCCTCCCTCCCCCTCCCTGCCTTTCCTGCTACACTCCTCTCCCTGCCTGCCTGCACACTTCCTCCCTGTCTGCTACCTTCCTCCCTCCTCCCTCCTCCTCCCTGCCTGCCTGCCTGCCTGCCTGCCTGCCTGCCTGCCGCCTCCTCCTCCCCCTCCTCCTCCCTCCCTCCCCCTGCCTGCCTGCCTGCCTGCCTGCTACACTCCCTCCCTCTCTGCCTGTTACACTCCCTCCTCCCTCCTCCCTGCCTGCCTGCCTGCCTGCCTGCCTGCCTGCTACACTCCCTCCCTCCCTGCCTGCTACACTCCCTGCCTGCCTGCCTGCCTGCTGCTACACTCCCTGCCTGCCTGCCTGCTGCTACACTCCCTCCCTGCCTGCCTGCCTGCTACACTCCCTCCCCTCCCTCCCTCCCTGCCTGCCTGCCTGCCTGCCTGCCTGCTACACTCCCTCCCTCCCTCCTGCCTGCCTGCCTGCCTGCCACACTCCCTCCCTGCCTGCCTGCCTGCTACACTCCTCCTGCCTGCCTGCCACTCCCTCCTGCCTGCCTGTCACTCCCTCCTGCCTGCCTCGCTCTCTGCCTGCCTGCCTGCTACACTTCCCTGCCTGCCTGCTCTGCCTGCCTGCCTGCCTGCTACACTCCCCCTGCCTGCCTGCCTGCCTGCCTGCCTGCCTGCCTGCCTGCTACACTCCCTGCCTGCCTGCCTGTTACACTCCCTACCTGCCTGCTACACTCCCTCCCTCCCTGCCTGCCTGCTACACTCCCTGCCTGCCTGCCTGCCTGCACTCCCTGCCTGCCTGCTACACTCCTGCCTGCCTGCCTGCCTGCCTGCCTGCCTGCTACTCTCCCTCCCTCCTTCCCTGCCTGCCTGCTACACACCTCCCTGCCTGCCTGCTACACCCTCCCTGCCTGCCTGCTACACCCCCTCCCTGCCTGCCTGCCTGCCTACCACTCCTGCCTGCCTCCCTGACACTCCCCTGCCTGCCTGCTACACCCCTCCCTGCCTGCCTGCTCACACTCCTGCATGCCTGCTAGCACACTCCCTGCTGCCTGCCACACTCCTGCATGCCTGCTACACATCCCTGCTGCCTGCTCCCTGCTGCCTGCTACACACTCCCTGCTGCCTGCTACACCTCCCTGTCCTGCCTGCACACACTCCTGCCTGCCTGCTACACACTCCCTGCCTGCCTGCTACACACTCCTGCTGCCTGCCTGCCTGCACACTCCCTGCCTGCCTGCTCACTCCTGCATGCCCTACACCTCCCTGCTGCCTGCTACACACTCCCTGCTGCCTGCTCACACTCCCTGCATGCCTGCTACACACTCCCTGCCTGCCTGCTACACACTCCCTGCTGCCTGTACACACTCCCTGCCTGCCTGCTACACACTCCCTGCATGCCTGCTACACACTCCCTGCATGCCTGCTACACACTCCCTGCATGCCTGCTACACACTCCCTGCATGCCTGCTACACACTCCCTGCATGCCTGCTACACACTCCCTGCCTGCCTGCTACACACTCCCTGCCTGCCTGCTACACACTCCCTGCATGCCTGCTACACACTCCCTGCATGCCTGCTACACACTCCCTGCATGCCTGCTACACTCCCTGCCTGCCTGCTACACACTCCTGCCTGCCTGCTACACACTCCCTGCCTGCCTGCACACACTCCCTGCCTGCCTGCTACACACTCCCTGCCTGCCTGCTCCACTCCCTGCCTGCCTGCCTTTGCACACTCCCTGCCTGCCTGCTAACACTCCCTGCCTGCCTGCTACCACTCCCTGCCTGCCTGCACACTCCCTGCATGCCTGCACTCTCCTGCATGCCTCTACACACTCCCTGCCTGCCTGCTGACACACTCCCCTGCCTGCCTGCCTGCTAACTCCCTGCCTGCCTGCACACCTCCCTGCATGCCTGCCTACCTCCCTGCATGCCTGCTACACCTCCTGCCTGCCTGCTACACACTCCTGCTGCCTGCTACACACTCCCTGCCTGCCTGCTACCCTGCCTGCCTGCCTGCCTGCCTGCTACACCTCCCTGCTGCCTGCTACACTCCCTCCTGCCTGCCTGCCTGCTACACCTCCCTGCCTGCTCTTGCCGCCTCCTGCCTGCCTGCTACCCTCCGCTGCTGCCTGCTACACACTCCCTGCTGCCCTGCTACACTCCTCCCTGCCTGCCTGCCTGCACACTCCCTCCCTGCCTGCCTGCCTGCTACACCTCCTGCCTGCCTGCTCACACTCCTGCCTGCCTGCTCGCCTGCCTGCCTGCTACATCACTTCCCTCCTGCTGCCTGCTACACACTCCCTGCCTGCTACCCCCCCTGCTGCCTGCTACACTCTCCCTGCTGCCTGCTACACCTCCCTGCTGCCTGCTACACACCCTCCCTGCCTGCCTGCCTGCCTGCCCCTCCCTGCCTGCCTGCTACACTCCCTCCTCCTCCTGCCTGCCTGCTACACTCCCTCATGCCTGCTACAACTCCCTGCTGCCTGCTACACACTCCTGCATGCCTGCTACACACTCCCTGCATGCCTGTTCACACTCCTGCCTGCCTGCTACACACTCCCTGCCTGCCTGCTACACACTCCCTGCCTGCCTGCTACACACTCCCTGCATGCCTGCTACACACTCCCTGCTGCCTGCTACACACTCCCTGCTGCCTGCTAACACTCCCTGCTGCCTGCTACACACTCCCTGCCTGCCTGCTACACACTCCTG
The DNA here is from genome assembly GCA_009830355.1 of Cherax destructor. Classification (NCBI taxonomy): domain Eukaryota; kingdom Metazoa; phylum Arthropoda; class Malacostraca; order Decapoda; family Parastacidae; genus Cherax; species Cherax destructor. Next base: position 13,422 of record WNWK01033419.1, on the reverse strand, counting down.
CCTGCCTGCTACACACTCCCTGCCTGCCTGTACACACTCCTGCATGCCTGCTACACACTCCCGCTGCCTGCTACACACTCCCTGCATGCCTGCTACACACTCCCTGCATGCCTGCTACACACTCCCTGCATGCCTGCTACACACTCCCTGCCTGCCTGCTACACACTCCCTGCATGCCTGCTACACCTCCTGCATGCCTGCTACCACTCCCTGCCTGCCTGCTACCTCCCTGCATGCCGTGCTACACACTCCCTGCATGCCTGCTACACTCCCTGCCTGCCTGCTACACACTCCCTGCATGCCTGCTACACTCTCCCTGCCTGCTACACTCTCTCTGCCTGCTACACTCTCCCTGCCTGCTACACTCTCCCTGCCTGCTACACTCTCCCTGCTTTCCTGCTACACTCTCCCTGCCTTCTACATTCCCTGCTTTTCTGCTACACTCTTAAATTCCATAGTGTTTCTCACTTTCTTTACCAAAGGATTGGCACTAGGAGCTTTCTCTGGGCCCATGGTGGCTTATTTAGCAGTCACACACAATAATCAAGGCCAAAACAATGAATTGTTAAGAAATGTTTTGTATGAACTCGCAGATAATGTTCACTCAACCAGAAACAAAGCTACACTGCCTGAGAATGCGCATGGGAGGCGGGGATGCAGGCTTTGAGTGCGCTGGGCACTGGGCAGGTTCCGTACCATCAACGAAAACTAAGACAATATTTCCATGAAAAAATGACCAAAACCAAAATCCCGAAAACTGACACACACGAAAAATAAAGGGGTTTACTTTTAACCCGGGCACGGAAATTCTTTCAGTTAAGAAGGCCTTCAGGAAAAATTTTAGATTGCCTCGGGGGCCTAAAGTGCGCCTGGGCCAAAATATTATACCTCCAAATTGTGTCATATGCCTTCTCAAGGTCAAAAGATGGCAATAACCGAGTGGTTATTAGCAAAGGCATATATGAATATATGTATCCAAGCGCAGTAAGGGTCATGGTAGAGACGGCCCTTACAAAAGCCATATTGACTAGTGGAGAGACTACCGCAGTCTCTAAATACCACATCAAACGCCTATTAACCAGGACGCCATCACCTTGCCAAATACTGCACTGGCAAGAGCAATGGGACGGTAGTGGCAGTTTGCAGAAGGTTAGAACAATAACAGATTTCCACAGCTGGGAAAGAACTCCTTGTGACCATATAAGATTAAAGAGATGTAAGAGGACTGCAAGGGCTGACTGATGTAAATGCTGTGCATACGAATATGTATGCCATCTGGCCCAGCTGCCGATGATCGGCAAGCGGAGTTGTTGCCTCCAGTTCCAGAAGGGAAAGGCATATTATAAGATTCTTCTCTGAGAAAAAAAAATCTAAGGGCTCTAACTCGCTGGCAGACTTAAAAGAAAGGAACGAGGGCATAGATGGAGCCCCTGAAATACGGACCAGATGATTACCAATTTCAGTGGCAACGGCAAGAGGGTGTGCTATATCGACACTGGCAACCCGAAGAACAGGAGTCGGGTCGGGGGAGAATTTACAACTCGGTTTCCGTACCTTTTTCAAGACTGCACTTATCAAGGAAGCCGAAGTGATGGAAGAAACTTAATCCCGCCAACAAGTGCGTTTAGCGTCACGGATGACACGGGCGAGCAATTTCTCTCTTCTGCTTAAAATCAAAGGAGTCTCTGTGGTTCTGTTGTACCGGTACCTGCCCCACGCAGCGTTTAAACGTACTGCCCGAGCACAAGCAGGAGACCACCAAGGCACGCACTTCTGAGAATGCTTGCCTGAGGTTTGGGGAATAGAATGTAAAGCTGCGGTTAAGACGGAGGACAAGAAGAGATGTAAAACCTCATCAATGGAGGACGAGGAAGGAGCCTCATAAAAGCAGTAAGATGTGCGTAAAGGTCCAAATTGCCCGGTCAAATTGCTATGTGGAGGTGGAGATTACGAAGGAGAAGTAAGGATGATTGGAAAATGATCGCTGTCATGCAAGTCCGGGAGGACAGACCAGGTGAAGTCGAGGACAGTTGAGGAAGAGCAGACAGAGATTGATGCAAGAGAAAGAATGAGTTCGAGGATCAAAATGGGTGGGAGTACCGTATTAAAACATGGAGGGGAAGAGAAGCAAAAATGCCTCCAACTGAATGCCGCGGAGTCATAGTGAGACCCCCAGAGAAAATGGTGGGCATTAAAAATGCCAAATAACAGAAGGGGTGGCGGTAAGGAAGAAACGAGAAAGGCAACATCTGGGATAGAACAGTGTGTATACCACTTATGCAAGTGAATATAGGCTGCAGTGTAATGCAGAGAAGTATGAACAAAGAGCTGACAGTATGGAATACCAGTGCGCATAAGAGCACTTTCGTTAAAGGTTCCATCGGAAAAAGGATCCGATGAATAATAAATCATAGCCCGAAGGGATGGATAACAGCGAAGTATAATTTGGGTTCTTATAAACAGACACCAACAGGGGAAAACTGGGAGAGCAACACCTGAAGCTCACCGGTTACCCCTGAGGCCGTGGATATTCCACTGTAAATAAGCCATGATTTACAAAGAAAAGATACAAGAAAGCCAAAGGTAGAGGTATCTATGGACTAGGAGGGTTAGAAAAGTCCACATGTGGAGGCAGCAGAAGACTTGTAAGCAGTGAAGGAGTGGGATGCTGAAGGAAGGAGGGGTGTAGATGGAGAAGAGAGAGGAGGAGGAACCGGAGGTGGAGCGGTGTCCATCAACGTTCGAGTCTCTTAATATATTCTGCAATAGCTTCTAGTGTTTAAGAGGACAAAGACTCAGGATGTGGGACCACATTAGAGATGGAAGGAGGAGGAGGGTGAGCAATGATTGGGTAGACTATGGACTGTACTAAAGTAGGGGGTGAGGAAATGGAAGAGGAAACTGTCGAAGGGGCTTGGGAGGGGACAGGAGTGAAGTGACCTGGGAAGGGGCCATAGGGAAGAAACTTGGGAGGGGACAGGGATGAAAGTATTGAACGAGGAGGAGATGAACCTCCACACATGTAACAGAACTAGTTGGAGGTGAGAAACTAGGCATAGAAACTGGGAAGGAAAAATGTGCAGGATGGAGAAGGAAAGAAGGGTGAGAGGAAGCTTAACAATGGGGATTTTTTGCTGGACTTCTGAGAAGGAGGGGGCGGTCAGGAGGTGGTGTTGGACGAGGGTGTGTAGACACAGAACTGTGTGAGTGAATAGAGGAAGAGGTGAGGACAGTATGGGGTGCCAAGGTAGGGACCTCGGAGCCCAGGACACCAAAAGAATTTGAAACAGAGTTGACTGAGGATGGGGTGACCACAGAGGAAGCTGCGGGAGTTGGGACCTCAGAAGTGGGGGACGTTTAGCAACGAGAATAGGAAATACGGAAGTCTCCCTTGAAGCGTAGATGAGAGAGCCATGGCATATGGGAAGCTTTCCGCCTCTTTGAGACAACGGATTTCCCGCTCATTTAACTTGACAACGGCGAGAGTAAGATGGGTGCGCCTCACGACAATTAAGGCAAGAGGGAGGTAGACTACAAGAAAGATTGGCATGGTCGTCGGCACCACAGACTGGGAATTCGGCCATGGACCTGCAATATTTCGCAGGATGACCAAAACACCAGCAGTTTCTACACTGTTGCAGTGTAGGAATCACCTTTCGAACTAGTAAACGGTGTCCCGCAATGTAGACCGAGGGTGGAAGGTCACGGCAGTCAAATGTTAAGCGAGCAATATTGCAAGGATATCGTCTTCGCAAATGGGCAGGGAGGACAAAAGTGTCAACTTTGAGTATAGGAAGGTCTTGGAGCTCAAGCTACTCCAGAATGTCACCACCATATGTTTGGAAATTCTGTTGGACAATGGTATGGGGTAGAATGACAGTACCACTACAAGAATTGAGAGAATGATGTTTTTTTCAATAGTGACAGGGATAGCATTGATGGTCGTAAGGAGAGAAAGATCGCGAGCTTGGCCAGCATTCTGGACTGTGATGATGCGTGTGCCGCTTTTGAGAGCATGAAAGGAGATATCTTTACCCACATGGCATAGGAGTGCCTTACCAATACTATGATCGGAAGGATAGGCAGTAGAAGAAGTCGGTCTCAGAGTAAAAAACTTAGTCCATTGTGTAGAGTGAAACAGTGTTTAAGGGGAGTGCATGACTCATTCTCGTCTAACAAGCTCACCCAAGCCTTCTGGATGATCAAGCCTCCCCCCCAACACACTAAAGCTACCTCTCTGCAACCGTTCCTGGCACTACCGCAACTCTTCATACCTTCCAAGTTTATGCATCTTCATCATGTTATCCTTTCCATCGGGCTAGCCCTCTGAATTATGTCTCAGGTGACTCCACACCATCTTTTAATTTTTATTTTCTGAATTCTCTGCATAATATTCACAGTACACATTGATCTCAAAAATGACATCTCCACTGCCTCTAGCCACTGTCGGCTCATTGGAACGTTCGAAACCCACCTATATGAAAGTGTTGGTTCCACTAGTCTGGTACATTTTTTCTCCAGATAAATTTCTTTCCAAATGCCTCAACACACCAATGTTTCCCTCCCTTTGTCTTTTATAGACCCATCTGTCTACATAGCCATTACTAAATACAGTGGATCCCCGGATTAAGTAGGCATCAGATTACGTAAAATTCGGAATAAGTTACCTTTTTCCGTAAAAATATTGGTTCGGTGTAAGTCGATCTACTCGGAATAAGTAATTTGTCCTGGACGCGTACGCATGGCCTGGACAGCACAACACTCCATCGAGAGTCAGTATGCCATTGTTTACCAGCGAGTGACAGCCACCCAGGCATTCATACCATACATTTTGTCATTATTCCATTGTTTTTAGTGCTTGCAACTGCTAAATAAGCCACCATGGGTCCAAAGAAAGCTCCTAGTGCCAGCCCTGTGGTAAAGAGGCTTAGAAATACGGTAGAACTGAAGGAGATAATAGCAAAATATGAAAGTGGAGTACGTGTGGCTGAGCTGGCCAGGCTGTATGGCAAACCCTATAATAATAATAATAATAATAATAATAATAATAATAAATAATTTTTATTTAGACATGGTACAATGATACATAGTGAGGTAGACATGATAATGATACATAGCTCGGTATAAAAGAGATATACGTGCCAAAAGCCCCTAATATGCTGTGCATTGCGGGCATTCTTAAGTTTAATTAATATTAGACTACATGGTAAAAATTTATGGTTGATAATTTATAAAATTAGTATAATTGTGTATCTAAGTTGTAAAATTTGAGTATAAGTTGAACATAATAATTTATTGATTGTAGCAATGCAATTAATTGAGTGAGATAATTTAAAACAATTAGTTGCATTGCAGTTACAGTTTACGTGGTCATTTTAATGTAAATGTTATAGAAACAGTTAGCTTAGTATGTATTATTCATAACAGGTTTTTACATTTAAGTGATTAATCAGGTTTTTACATTTAAGTGATTATTATACTTTGTTGGGAATGTTTGATATTGTGCATTTAGGTTTGGGTGAGAAGGTGGTTTTTGAGCATCGTTTTGAATTGGGGTACAGGCAAGGTTTCTTTGGCAATGACTGGTAATGAATTCCAAATTTTCGTGCCTTTTATATGCATTGAGTTTTTACATAGTGTTAGATGGACACGGGGAACATCGAGGAGTGATCTGTGTCTAGTGTTATGGTCATGTGTCCTGTTAAAATTGGTAAGGAGAAGTTTGAGTGCGGGATTACCAAAACGATTGTTCAGAGAGCTGAGGAGGGGTTGTTGAGGTGGTTTGGACATGTAGAGAGAATGGAACGAGACAGAGTGACTTCGAGAGTGTATAAATCTGTAGTAGAGGAAGGCGGGGTAGGGGTCGGCCTAGGAAAGGTTGGAGGGAGGGGTAAAGGAAGTTTTGTGTGCGAGGGGCTTGGACTTCCAGCAAGCATGTGTGAGCGTATTTGAGAGGAGTGAATGGAGGCATATGGTTTTTAATACTTGACGTGCTGTTGGAGTGTGAGCAAAGTAACATTTATGAAGGGATTCAGGGAAACCGGCAGGCCGGACTTGAGTTCTGGAGATGGGAAGTACAGTGCCGGCACTCTGAAGGAGGGGTGTTAATGTTGCAGTTTTATAACTGTAGTGTAAAGCACCCTTCTGGCAAGACAGTGATGGAGTGAATGATGATGAAAGTTTTTCTTTTTCGGGCCACCCTGCCTTGGTGGGAATCGGCCGATGTGTTAATAATAAAAATAAGTTTGAGTGGTGGGTTAATATTTGCATAGAGTTTTCTATGTATGTAATAGGCACAGTAAAAAGTATGGATGTCTTGTATGGTGAGTAAGTTTAGGTTTTTGAATATTGGTGGAGTATGTTGTCTGGAGTGTGAATTTATCATCATTCTAATTGCTGCCTTTTGTTGTGTTATTAATGGTCTGAGATGAGTTATTGATGTTGAGCCCCATGCGCAGATTCCATAGGTGAGGTAGGGGTAAATGAGTGAGCGATATAGGGTAAGGAGAGCTGGTTGTGGGACATAGTACCGTATCTTGGATAGTATTCCCACTGTCTTTGAGACTTTCTTGGAAATTTGTTGTATATGTGTCTGAAATTTACTTTCGTTTTTCATTTTAGGCCACCCCACTATGGTGGGAAACGGCCGACGTGTTGAAAGAAAGAAGAAGTGTCTGAAATTTGAGGCCACTGTCAAGATGGATTCCTAAGAATTTTCCCTCTGAGTTTTGTGATAGGGGACCCGTTTATCATTATGTTAAGTGGTGCGTTTATAGCTCTGTTCCCAAACTGAATAAAATAGGTTTTATCAATATTGAGAGTAAGTTTGTTCGTCATCATCCAGGTAGATATTTTCTGCAATTCAGTATTTACAGTGTTGGCTAGTGTGTCTGGGCTTGGGTGCGAGATAACGTATGTAGTGTCATCTGCAAATAGTATGGGTTTGAGTAGTTGAGATGCATTTGGTAGGTCGTTAATGTAAATGAGAAAGAGAAGTGGGCCAAGAACACTTCCCTGTGGGACACCTACTGTAATAGTTTGCACGGTAGAGCTAGCTCCATTTGTGTACACATATTAGTTTCTGTTGCTAAGGTATGATTTTAGGTAGTTGAGAGAGTGCCCTCTTATACCATAGTGTGATAATTTTAGGTGTAGCAGATCATGGTCAACTGTATCAAAAGCTTTACGTAAATCAATGAAGATTCCCGCAGGGATTTCTTTTTTCTCAAGAGCGGTGTAAATTATTTCTAGCATGTGTATAATGGCATCATTTGTATTTTTATTAGGCCTGAATCCAAATTGACAGTGGTTGAGTACGTTGTTGGAGGTGAGGTAGGAATATATTTGTCCATGAATTAATTTTCAAAGATTTTGGAGAGAAGGGGTAAGTTAGATATCGGCCTGTAGTTATTCAGGTCTGTTTGATCTCCTCCTTTATGTATGGGGGTGACCCTCGCTATTTTGAGTATTGATGGGAAGGTAGAGGATTCGATGGATTTGTTAAAGAGTGTTGCAATAATTGGTGAGAGAAATTGAGAGGCTTTTTTGTATATAAAAGGTAGTAAGTTATTTAGGTCACCTGCTTTGTTTTTTAATGTGTTGATTATAAGTGAAACTTCTCTTGGGTTGGTCGGAGCTAGGAATAGTGTGTTCGGATAGGTGCCAGTGAGATAGTCGTTAGGTGGAGTGTTTGAACTTGGGATTTTGCTTGCCAGCTTTTTTCCTATGGTGGAGAAGAAATCATTGAGTTTGTTTGCTGTTTCAATAGGAGGGAGTAGGGGGTTCATCTGGTTTTGTTAGCTTGATTGTTCTGTTTGTGGATATCATTTTAGTTCCTAGAATTTCAGATAGGGTTTTCCAGGTCTTTTTTATATCACCTTTTAAGTTATGTAATCTGTTCTCATAGTACATTTTTTTTGACCCATTCTGTACTGTTTTTCATATAGGTGTTTTATATTGATGGATTTGAGTATGCTGGGGGTTAGCCAGGGACTGTTTAATGTGGCCAAGGGAAATAAAATCAAGGAAGCTGTTGTTGCAAAAGGTGCAAATATGATCACAAAACAGAGATCGCAAGTACTGGAAGAAGTGGAAACTTTGTTGTTGGTGTGGATCAACGAGAAAGAATTAGCAGGAGATAGTTACGCAGGCAATAATATCTGAAAAAGCAAGGCAGTTGCATAATGATCTCGTAAAGAAAATGCCTGCAACAAGTGCTGAAGTGAGCAAGTTTAAAGCCAGCAAAGGCTGGTTTGACAGATTTAAGAAGCGTAGTGGCATACATAGTGTGATAAGGCATGGTGAGGCAGCCAGTTCAGACAAATGTGCGGCTGAAAAATACGTGCAGGAATTTAAAAGCTATGTACAGGCTGAAGGATTTAAACCTGAACAAGTGTTTAATTGTGACAAAACAGGCCTGTTTTGGAAGAAAATGCCAAACAGGACCTACATTACACAGGAGGAAAAGGCACTGCCAGGAAACAAGCCTATGAAAGACAGGCTAACTCTTATGTTGTGTAGTAATGCTAGTGGGGATTTTAAAGTGAAGCCTTTACTGGTGTATCACTCTGAAAATCAAAGTGTTTTCAAGAAATGCAGTGTCACCAAGGCTAATTTGTGTGTGATGTGGAAGGCTAACAGTAAGGCATACGTCACGAGGGAAATTTTCCTTGATTAATTCAATGAAGTGTTTGGCCCCAGTGTGAAGAAATATCTCGTAGAAAATAAATTGGAACTCAAGTGCCTCCTGGTAATGGACAATGCTCCTGGTCATCTTCAAGACTTGGAAGAGCAAATTGTGCAGGACTAAGTTCATCACAGTGAAGCTCTTTCCCCCTACTACCACTCCTCTCCTCCAGCCCATGAACCAGCAGGTCATTTCAAACTTTAAAAAAATTCTGCACCAAAGCAATGTTTCAAAGGTGCTTTGATGTGACCTCAGACACTAAATTGACCCTAAAAGAGTTCTGGAAAGATCCCTTCAGTATCCTCCATTGCATAAACCTTGTAGATAAGGCTTGGGAGGGAATGACTTGCAGGACTTTGAACTCTGCTTGGAGAAAATTGTGGCCAGACTGTATCCCAGAGAGGGATTTTGAAGGTTTTGGGGCTGAGCCTCAGGACCCTGAGCCTGAGCCTGTTGTGGAAGCAATTGTGGCACTGGGAAAGTCCATGGGGATGGAGGTTAGTAGCGAGGATGTGGAAGAGTTGGTGGAGGACGACAATGAAGAGATAACCATGCAGATCTGCAAGAGCTTCATCTGCAACAGCAACAAACCACAGTTCAGGAAAATGATCCAGAGGAGGAGGAGGAGGAGGAGGAGAAAGAGAGATGGAAGACGGTGCGTTCTTCAAGGATTAAGGAGATTTGTGCTAAATGGACTGATGTACAATGTTTTATGGATGATTATCACCCTAACAAAGCTGTTGCAGGCCGTGCTGGCAACACGTACAATGACAATGAGGTGTCCCATTTCAGGGTTGTTCTAAATAAATGCCAGACACAGAGCTCCCTGGACAGATTTTTTGTTAGAGAGGGGTCCAGTGACTCTCAACCTGGTTCTAGTGGCATTAAAAGAAAAAGAAGGACAGTAACCCCGGAAAAGAACTTGGTACCTGAAGTGTTAATGGAAGGGGATTCCCCTTCCAAACACTAGCAACTACTCCTTCCTCTCCCCTCCTTCCATCTTCCACACATCAAGTTATACTGTTTTATTTATTTGTGGTAATTTATATATATACATGTATCATTATTTTCTGTGTAATTTAATGTTGAAACAATATTTATTTTAATACTTTTGGGTGTCTGGAACGGATTAACTGAATTTCCATTATTTCTTATGGGGAAAATATATTCGGATTAAGTAATATTCGGTTTAAGTTAAGCCCTCTGGAATGGATTAATTACGTAATCCGGGGGTCCACTGTCTCCATACTCCCTTCCTCCAATCTGATATTCAATCTTTTATTGCCTAGACATTTTGTTACTTTTATCACCTTACCCTTCCCTAAGTTCGCTTAATTTCCTACTTTTACATACCTTCCTCCACCAACCCTTGCAACCTTTCTTTAGAATTCCCCAAAAGAAGTCAATGCCATGTGACAATTCCCACTTTGAATCAACTATCATCTTTCACTCCAAAAAAATTATTTCCTAAATGAACAATGGGTTAAATTTGATATACAGTAATATGCAATGGCAACCTTACCTCATTAAGTTCTTTCTTCAGATCTAAAGCTGTCTGAATGCCCTCCAGCCCCTTATCCCATTCTTGTTTGGAAGGAGGAAGTATGTCATGCAGAACGACTCGGCCACCACGTTGGTTCTGGTACTGTAAGATGATCAAAAGTTTAAGGTACAAGAAGTCACTAAAATAGAGTATTTCACCCCAGTGTGGTTATTGCTTATTAACAAAACTTAATTTTATCATCTAATTTTAATGATAAAGCTGCCAAGCAGCATTAACTGATAATTTTGTTTCAATGTGTCACATACCATCCTCTCTACTTTAACCATTTAACTGTGGCATACCCAGAAAAAAAATTCCTATGTGCAGCAAGATTTTGAAGAAAAAACAAATTACAGAATGAGAGAGTTCTTTTATGAATCTAATAAAACTAAAATGAGTGGATTCTAATAAAAAAATTATTTTATAGTGTACTGAATTTGGAAGAAAAATGATTACTCATCTGCACGAGCAGCATAAATGCACCAGTAATATTTAAGTTTTATAATTAATGGATGCCAAATTATGATAGTTTTTCAGTGTTAGATGTGTTTCAGGGAGTTGCAGTACGTACCTCAAACATTGGAAAAGCTTAGCACATTACTCCACTTGATATACAGTAGACCGTTATTTAACACTGGTTTATTTGGCACAATTTGGTTATAGCACGATTGAAGAATTGCGGCACAATTTTATACACTTCGTAAAATTAACTTAACACGGTTCAGTTTGCAGGCGCGGAAAAAATTTCCCTACCTCAAGCGGCCGCCTTGTTGTGGGTCAGCGGGGGAGACATTCCTGCCATCCCGACACCACCATCCCAGCATTCGTGAATACGTGTTCAGTTCCACTTCTCTCCTACAAGCTAGCTGTGTTTGTGAATTGTGTTTTGATCTTTAAATTACCATATATTGTATCTGCCAAGCAATCATGACACCCAGTAGGCATATCAGTGTTGCTGAAAGTGGCAAGAAAAGGTACAAGTATTTAAGTCTTAGAATTAACAAAGAAAACAGAGATATTAGACAAGAGATAACCTGTGGCCGTAATGAAGCATCACTTTGTGCACATAAAATGAGGTAAATATGAGTGTGACTTGACTGACTGACTTACTGAATGAATGACTTGGCTGACTGAATGAATGACTTGGCTGACTGAATGACTTGACTGACTGAATGACTTGACTGGATGACTTGACTGACTGAATGACTTGACTGACTGAATGACTTGACTGACTGAATGACTTGACTGACTGAATGACTTGACTGACTGAATGACTTGACTGACTGAATGACTTGACTGACTGAATGACTTGACTGACTGAATGACTTGACTGACTGAATGACTTGACTGACTGAATGACTTGACGACTGACTGACTGAATGACGGACTGGGCTGAATGCTTGACTGCTGACTGACTGACATGACTGGACGCCGGCTGACTGACTGACAAGCTTGGCCCGACTGACTGAATGACTTGACTGACTGACTGAATGACTTGACTGACTGACTGAATGACTGACTGAATGACTTGACTGACTGACTGACTGATGACTGACTGCGAATGACTTGACTGACTGAATGACTTGACTGCTGACTGACTGACGCTGGCTGAATGACTTGACTGACTGACTGACTGATGACTGTGACTGACCCGCTGACTGAGCTTACGACTGACTGAATGACTTGACTGACTGACTGAATGACTTGACTGACTGACTGAATGACTTGACTGACTGACTGAATGACTTGACGCTGACTGAGACTTGACTGACTGAATGACTTGACTGACCTGAATGCTGACTGACTGAATGACTTGACTGACTGAATGACTTGCTGACTGAATGACTTGACTGACTGAGATGACTTGACTGACTGAATGACTTGACTGACTGCAATGACTTGACTCACTGGAAGCTTGACGCTAGAACTGACTGGCTGACTGACTGAATAACGACTTGACTGACTGAATGACTTGACTGACTGAATGACTTGACTGACTGAATGACTTGACTGACTGAATGACTTAAAGTTAGACTTTTTACTGAAGAGGACCCTGAAATGGTGTCTAGAGCAGCTGATGCCTTACCCTCAGTTGCATAATGTACTGAGGGTAAAATAGACGAAATCCATTACAGAATTTATGCACACTCCAGTACAACCATCGACTTCAGTACCAGAACCTCTACCATCCACCTCAGCCCAGTAGGGCCACATCATAACTCTCCACTCTCTTCACAATCATTGACAAACACCAGCACCCACAATTTAAGGTAAAATACAGTGGAATCTCAGTTTTCGTTTGCCTCTGTTTTCGTCGATTTCGGTTATAGACGACTTTTCGTCAAAATTTTGTCTGTTTTCGTTCATCGCCTCGGATTTCATTGGACGTCCGAATGTGATTCTACGATATGTACGATACTAAAGCAATAAAGTCAATAAAGGCTACAGTGCCAGCCAGCAATAAAATGTAGCATTAACAGTGTAGCAAGGAAGTTAAGTAATTAAGCAATAGAAAAAGGGCGACACGAAACTAACTCCTCCAATGTTGTTGGAGGTATATGAACCACTGACAATATACACCGCCCTGCGTATCTTTCACCACCCTAAACCTCTGCCAATATATTTCTTTTTATAAATTACAGTGTAAATACAGTGGACCCTCGCTATTCGAACATTCTTCATTCCAGAATGCTGTTCAAGTGCTGTTACCAAACAAATTTATTCCCATAAGGAATGATATAAATTAGATTAGTCCATTTCAGACCCCCAAAAATACACTTATAAAAGCACTTACAATAATAAACTTACATAATAGGGCGAGTTTTGGAGTGTTCGAATAGCGAGGTCCACTGTATTCTTATTTATAAATTATGTACATTGTTTCAGTGTGACTAGTGGTGGTGGCCGCTGCCCACCACCACCACTTACGGCTTATGCTGTTAGTGGCCCTGATAAACCCACACCACCAGTCATAAACATAATGACATATTTTATTAATTCTAGAGTATATATCATGTTTCTGTGTTATTAATATTGTTTATTATGTCATATTAGATGAATTGTGATAGATAAATAAGCCATTCGTTCGGTAATGGCACTTGAGCAGAGCTTCTGGGATGAAGTTTTCGTTAGCCGGGGTCCACTGTATATACATATTTTCATATTTCAAAAATAATTTTTTTTTTTAAATTTT